>DVXP01001263.1:0-15657 GCA_018235645.1 Junonia grisea | reverse complement strand
TTTAAGACAATAACGTGTTTCAACATAGAAATACGTTTTGATTTGGCATAGAGAATAAGGGCCCTGATTGGTAGATATCTGATATGTTCTGCGCAGCGTAATTCGCATACTTAGTTCAAGATCCTACAATCGTGAATCCGTCCATCCGTTTACATTGCACAAAGTTCTGACACAATTGGCCGTGGTCTTTTTGCAATCAATTATACAAATACTAGAGTTTATTTTGCTAACAGGTAGTAAACTTCATTAACAAGTGTTAATATTTACTTTGAATATCCATTTCATAATTACATGTTCGTGTAATTTAGTGTGTTTATGTACAAAATGACTCATGAATGTACACATAGCTTTAGAGTTTTGATAAAAAAATCACTTATGTATCTAAAATTTTATTGCAATTAAAAAAGATTTATGTGTTTGTATGTAGGTATGTAAGGATTAAATTCAAAAACTACTGGACCTATGGGTCTCTGTGATGACATACGCTACCAAGTCGTGGACTGACACTGTCTTAGATTTTCGCGATTATTACTCATTGAAATAAAACTGCTTTAAACGGAATTAAAATCGCGTATATTAATTATTTGTATCATCCCGACGTTTCGAGCACTTTACAGCGTTTGTGGTCACGGGTAGATGATAAAAATAATTAATATACGCGATTTAAATCCGTTTAAAGTAGTTTTATTTCAATTAGTCGTGGACTGATCCGCAGATAGTGGGGCTGGTCCACAGATTCAAAGTCGCTCAGAGTGCTATTGAGCGAACTATGCTTAGAGTCTCTCTCAAGGATAAAATCAGAAATGACATCATCCTCAAGAGAACCAAAATAACTAACATAGCTTGCAGAATAAGCAAGCTGAAGTGGCATTAGACCATGTTTTGTCGCAGGACCGATGACCGTTGGAGCCGACGAATCCTTGAGTGAAGACCGCGTCTTGACAAACGTAGTGTAGGACGCCCTCTAGCCGTTCGACTCACGACATACGCAAGGTTGCCGCAACCGTATGTCACGGTTTCTTAGAGAATTTTTGACACTAAACCTAAAGAGATTGAGGTACAAACATTTTTGTAAAAAAGTATATCTTTAAGGGCGTAATTTTAGCATAACTCCAAATAATTATAATAGTTTTAAAAAAAAAACTAAAAAAAATACGCTTAGTAAGAAAGGGTAAGCCCGAAACTGCAGTCATGCGCAAATCGCGCGCTAGCTCTGTCTCTTTCACTCCACTACAGAGTTCTAATAAGGATAATGGGATACTGTTATCAAATTATTGCATTGTCATCCACCCTTGATACGTGTGCAAAGTTCCAAACTTATCGGATTTCTCAAAACTGGTGAAAATTGAGCTCAAAGATTCCGTTACATACATACATACATACATACATACATACATACATACATACATACATACATACATACATACATACAACCCGAGCTAATAAAAGCGAGTTAAAAAGAATAATAAAAAGGATAAGTAATAATGTTGACATGTCATAACCCAAAAAGTATGCCACTCAGGATAAGGTGGATATAATCCCTAAAAGCTGATTATCAGAGGTATCCCTTAATGCACCCTGCATTAAGACTGAACGAACATTAATCGAGCGAGCCTTCTAAGAATGTTTTGTATCAGACAGAACAACGAAAGAATACTCTATGCTTGTTTACACTAGAATAATGTAATTGAGTGGAGCTAGAACGAGCATTTGCTCGTCTGGTGTAAATGTACCCTCACATATACAGTAACGTACTTAACATAATTATGCTTTAATTATTTACAATGACAACATAGTAAAAATATTAAATTTTATTTACAATTTTATTTTCAGAATAAGTATGTAATATTAAACATTATTTTTATGATTTCAAGAGTAAGGTAATTTGTCAATGTTAGTGAAAAATATATGGGACGCCGTCCAATAGATTTTCATGAGAATATTTTTCACTCCCCCGCTGACAGTGTTATTCTACAATAAATATATTATGTTTCTATTTTTCACAGATATGAATATTGTGTACATAAAAAAAAGGTTTTCCTCGTGTACATATGTATGTTTCGTATGAGTTATACCTAGTGTATCTGTCATTTTTTATAACTTACTCGTAGGGGTGGCAATTCTTATAGTTCTAATACATCTCTTTCGTGCTTTCTACGTATAAAATATTTGTAGAACAAAATACACATCAAACTTCTATTGTGGAAAACACATTTTAATTTGTCTTCCGTAATGTTTGATAGAGTTAAAGTGAATATTCCTACATAGATATGTAATAATAATTTTGTACATACTTACGAACAACACAATCTCAACCGTTTATAAAAACTCCTAATCACCTAAATTTCAGATTCCTCAAATCTTAGTATAAATAAATTGTAAGAACCTATCTTCGCCACTCATTGTCAAGGGACTGACTCATTTCTGGGACATAAAAAAGGTGATTTGGCGGGGAAATACTACCGACATTCTTTCTAGTCTACCGACGCAATATACGCCTAATAATAAATGGGGAAGAGAAAGATACGTTGTATAAAATAAAGTCATCTGGTATTAAATAAAGTTGTCTAGACAGCGTACAATGTGAACTCAACCACTACTAAGCGGGTTTTTTTTACCAAAGGACAGGATGATTCATGAGGAAGAAGGAATGTTTGGACGTATAATGAAGAGAAGATGTACATTGGACACAGTGGCGGATTTACACATAGACTCGTGAGGCCCGGGCCTAGGGCGCCAGATTTTTAGGGGCGCCAAAATTAGCTTTTTCAGGGTGGCAAAGTTGCGGTTTTTTAGCTCAATTTGTATATGTCACATGAGGATGGCTAAGCTAGGCTCCGTATGAATCAGGGACTAAGGCGCCACTTGTGTTCAATCCGCCACTGATTGGACAACAGTAATTAAGGCTTAGTTATTAAAGATGTCTCAAATTATATCGATATCGAACTTTGCGAATCGAACGAAAATTTTAAAGTTACTCTGTTTGTCTCTCTCTAGTACCTTTTCTCGCTAAGTCATTAAACTAATTCGTCTCTGTATCACAGAAACCCTTGTGTTATTGGTCATGCTACTCGTATCCTCCGCAACATGGTTGCCTGGCAGAGATTGCTGTTTAGCGATAATGCTGCCAATTGTACATGTAATAATGTTATTATATGATTTTGTTGTACGTGTCCTTGTTGTATAATACTACTTTCTTTCTTTCTTTTAATTTCGGTGATTTTTATATGGATGTACAAGGTAGATTGAACGGTGAATGTCATAGGCTACTTTTTGAGGCGACATTCAACATCCACGTGGCTGGAGATGCAGGCAATAGGTATACGAAAGTGTAAGGTATATAAATGTTTTATGGAATTATTTTTCTTAATAAACGCAATCGTAACCGTCTAAAAGCTTGTTGTGTCTTGCCAGATAATTTAGTTTATTTAGACTTTAGAGCATAAAATAGGTTACGAAAATGAATATATTTTTTAAATTAAAACGAAGAAACGGTTGTAGGCATTTTACCGCTTCATAATGTGTGTCAGTTGTGAAAATAAAAATCATAATGTATAAATCTGTTCAGGGCTGCCGACCTGTCATGAAGAATAATGTTTTAATATGTGTGCATATTTTGTGGATAGTTTTGACAGCAAATTTGATTTAGTATAGTTTTTTTTTAATAGTAATTTATTAGATTTTCGTGAAAAATAACTGCATATTGAAATAAAATTAATTAAAACCAACTATGTATTACATTCACAACAAAAAACAACACTGTTTAATACTTACATTTTTTAAATATAGCTACTCGATTTAAATACGTTTATTTTTTATTTTTATGTCAATATATATAAGATAGATAAGAAGAAAATATAGGTACCCATTAGGCATTCAGTTTATTCAGTTATCTTAGCTACAAAACAATTTAAATATTTGTATGATGATTCATCTTTCGGCAAGAATTACGAAAAACAATTCGCCATTTTGTTTTTCAAGTTTTCAAACTTTGTAAACAAAATTCGCGTCTCTTTCATTACGTTGACAATTGTTGACAGCCCCCAGTGACGATATCTGTGACAAACTGAACTAATTATATGTTCAGAGTTCAATACTCCTGTTTTAAATATATTGAACGAAATCTTAGTTACGTACTGCAATTAATTAAACTATTATCAATTGATTTTCTATTAATAGAACCGATTGATGCAATCGCTACTATTAATAGAAAAATAGAAAAAAACTATCAATCAAACGATACCATGCCATCATTTAACTAATTGTAGGTAACTTTTTGTTATTACGTTTTTTGTTCTACGCTTTCGACTGTCTACTTATTACATTTTCTGTCTACATTTAAGGCATTTTTCGGGTATAATGGTGGAAACTTTTTCTAGGGATAAGTATACGTTTTAAACTGTGTTTTCCTGGCACATACATACATGACATTCCCATGTGTTTGTATTTTGTATTATATTTCAATAATCGGTTAAATATCGATAGTCTCGATCGTGTTTTGGCAGGGAATATGTATTGAGATAGCTGATAACATGGCATATCTGCACAAAAACATCATTCATTTTAATCTTATAGTACCTAGCATAAATTAATTTTTATTTAAATTTACATTTATGAGTATATTGTTGGCTATGTTTACCATACAGCGTCACCTTGCGCTGAAACATCTAAGTAAAGATTGATGTAGTTTGACGTGAAACATTAGGCTACTGATGCTCAGTCTTTATTTAACTTTTACAAAATAAGTACGATTAACAACAGGAACATACGATTCGGCATATTTTTTGTAGTAATTTGGAAGATTAATAGAATTTTTTTAATATGAATTTCGTAAAGTGTCCGGTCGGGACAAAATTAATAATTTTATATCCAATGTCATGTTTAATTGACAGCCCTATTTCTAGAACATTTCAGGGTTCCGCTGGTCTTCGAATAAATAAATCGCGAAATCATTTCCAGTATTGTAAACAGGAAGGCATTTTAAGAAATTAAATAAACAAAGTCGGTTTCGTGATAGTTATCTGGTAATCAGTCTTGGCACCTCTTCGGTTTCACCACAGAAGTATCACTCGATCACTACATATTTTAAAATTAGCTTCTGTAGTTCGTGTGTATGTTTAAACGTGATTAACTCAAAAACTACTTAAGGGATTTTTAAACAATATTCACTAATCAAACCCATAGGTACAGTGTGTCTTGATTACATTATTAATTTAAATTTAAATTTTACTTAAAATTTATTAATGAATAAAGCGCTTCATGAGGAAGGTTTCAGTGTATATTAATTTAGTGTTTATTGTCTGAAACATAGAATTTCAACGGGGAACTTTTTTAGCGTGCGTTGCGTAAACTAGAAGTTATAAAATAATAACTTTTTAACAAAAAATAAACCGACTTCAAAAGTACTACATAGGGAATATACCGATTTAAACAAAAAAAAAAAATGTCAAAATTTGTCCAGCCGTCTTCGAGTAATGTACATACATAAAAAAACCGACCGAATTAATAACCTCCTCCTTTTTAAAGTCGGTTAAAAAAAGTGTTATATAGCGTTATACCTTACAAAAATCCATCGTAGAGGCTTTTCTGCTTGGCTGGTGTTACCACACTCTCACAAGTCACACATAACATTATTATTAGGTCGTTCGTCCTCTTTGTTCATAAAAAAACTGTTCAAAATGTTATATAAACCCGAGCGAAGCGAGCAAATGCTAATACAATATAAAAAAAGAAAAAAAGAAAAGAAAAATTTATTTAGGATAGTATATTAAACATAAAGTATAAAAATATGATAATCTATACAAAGTATGTTTATCTTTCTACACACGGGATATGGGTCAAGTTTGATGGTGAGAATTCATGGTGTGATAAATTTGGATGTATGAACTATGGTGTGTTATTGTAGGAATTTATATACTATGAAAATAAAAAGAAGAAGATTGCCTCAAGGTTATTTTATGAGTATGGTGTTTATAGTTATTACTTTTCGTTCTTGTAGAGTAGCGATGCAGAGTAGCCAATTAGAGTTATAGTTGTCTAACCAAAAATATATATTTTTAAGTAGATAACTTAATATGTATAGTAAATAATAATATATTAAGTTAATAGTGACATAAATTAAGGAAAATTTTGTTTTGAATTATTTATGTTTGCTCTTCAAATTTCAGTTATATCGGTATTCATTTAAAACAATTGTATAAATTTAATAAAATTTTCATGGAGGATTGTTTAAAGCGAATTTATTAAAATAAATATCACCCATTTCAAATTTTGAATATTGACCATAAACTATACTAAAAACTAAAACAAAATACAATACTACTTCCTCTTTAACATTAAACGATTTAAACACAATAAATTGTTAAAAGAATTCATTTTAACTCATGCTACTCTAAGTCTTTACGCAATCGAACGCATTAAGAAAATAACAAACGATCGTTTCTCCAATATATCTGCACTCAGCTACCCACTCACTAAATACCGGCCATATATCGTAATTTCAACGGGAAACTATTAAATGGTAATATTTTTCAATTAGATTACTTTGGGATGAGTAATCCAGTTTAATTTTATAGGATTATGTGTACGAGGACGTAATAATGTCTAATTCTTTTTAAGTAAAAGCTGAACAGGCAAAGAGATCAACTTCAGAACGCAAACAAGTTTGATTTAATTATGCACTTTAGTTATTTTGATTAACGAGTAACAGCAGATCTTTGATAAGAAAAATATATGGAACTATTTTCAAATAAAAAATAGATTTTTAAAATTGGTTAACAAATGCCGTAATTATAAGGACGCAAACATTTAAAAAATCAAATTAACAACCTACTTTTATTAAAGATAACTTAAACATTTTTATTTCAGAAAGTTATCCTGCAAATGATTTTGACACGAAAACAATAGACAGTCGCCACTTATCGAAGTGTCACTTGACAAAGAAACATGAAGTGCAGCACGTCATATTCCGAAGTATAGAGATGTCATCGTTTCGCAATTGCCTACGTAAGGCGTCTAACAGTGGGAAGATGGATAAATGCTAGACAACGCTATCGTGGATGAAGCTTTTCTTATTTGGATTTGAGATGTGTCTGGCAATCGCGGTGGTTTTCTTATAGTTACAGTGTGGTATTTCATTATGTGGCATTTTAAATTAAATTGAATTTTATTAATAAAATGGGTAATCATATCCAATGGTATAGTATTAATAATAATACTTTTCGTATTATTTTCATTATTAAAAATAACATAATTTACAATGAATTCTCAAGTTAACAGGAAATAATAATTATCATATTTTAAATTATTTTTAAAATACAAGTGTTATAATACGTATATTAGACGACGTTTATTTTTGTTTGTATTTATACATTTATACAACATATCGTACTAAGTATCGTTTTTCCTAGCATATTTCCCGGACTTGGCCAGGGTGTGCTTTATTCTAGCCTAAGTTTTGACAGGTTACTGATTTTTACGCAGAGCGATTGCCGTCGGACCTCCGCAACATATTGTGCATACTAAGTATATTGTTTATAATACGATGATGTAGGTTTCGCCCTATTACAAATGTCCTATATGTTTATTGTTCATCCAACTATGAATAAAGAAAAAACTGAAAATTAAAGCAGGGGTTGTACAGGTGAATAATCATGTTAGCGAATCAATAATTATAGTCACGATTGTTAGCGAAGTGCTCAATATTTTACAATCGTTCATACAATTTCAATCGTTGTTTAAGTTCTAACAAAACTAGCGTAGTGTAAGTCAAAAATATCCGCTTCTTATTTGAGACTAGCTGATGCCCGCGGCGTTGCACGCGTTTACATAGGTTTCGGGTATAACTATATAGACGTCTTTTAATTATTTTAAAATCAGTATGAATATGTGTATGCTTATTGTCTATCATTACAGACAAAAATTTTAAAAACCATAGTTTCGGCTTCGGTAACATACATACAACGCGTTTCACTTGGTTGGAGTTTGTGTGATTGCGCTTTTTTTTAATTTGTTCCTTCTCCACATTACACCCTGCTGCTGCCGGCGCAACCACTTCCACATGTGCCCAAAACCCAATGATCACTATAAAAAACACTGTTACCTATAATTTCACCTATAATTCCATCCCTTACGCCTAGTGTCTGGGCACCGTTGGTACGACCCTATTTACGGCACTATTACTTTGTATATAACACTTATACTTTGTATTTTTAAGCGACGTGCACAAGATCTGTTGCGAGCAGCTCAACAATCGTGATGCATCGATCCGACTAACTTATAGGATCATGTAGTCTGAATCTATCCTAATTATCGTGACGTTCTTGACGTTAAACGTTATTTATTTATACGAATTTAATGTGGTACTCTACCAATTCCTGGTACTAGTGATGTCTTCAAATTTAGCGTGACCTTGTCAGCTGACTTTGATCTTGATGGCTTACTTTAAAAGTCATTCGGAACGTTAAATGCCGGAACTGCTTGAAATTTATATAAGCTTTTTTATAGTTTTATGTATTAAGCATTAGAGTTAGTATTAAATCAATTTTATCTTTTAAAACAAGTAAATCAAGTCGTAACGATACATAAAAATAAAACTAATGTTTAATGAGTCGTTACGTAGTAAATGGAATATGTCGGATGTCGGATGTCGGATGTCGGACGTCTAAAAATCAGTTTGTGAGCAAATACACTGAAATACGATAACGATAGTTTTGTATAATTAGGTAGGGGAAAGTGGGGGAAACACGGACGCGGGGTAATGCCGAATTCAAAAGTTTTGATATGTTACAAAGAGATCTTCATAATTTGCTTTTTGACATTGCGGAGATAACGCCACCACCAGTGTCAGACAATAGCACGGGAGACGTAGAAGTACATACTAGTCAAGGTATGCCAATTTAAATATTTTGTATGTTAAAGCCGAACACTAAGGGTTTTGTTTTTCTTACATAATGTTGCATTTTATTGAAGAAATATAAATGTTGATTAGTGAATTTGTTACTCAGATAACTGAACTTTATAATTAAAAAGAAAAAGAAACTGTAATCGAATTTCACTGTTTTATTTAAGTTTTCCTTTAGGTGTTCGTGTTTCCCCCACTTTCCCCTATACTTCTATTTGTAAGATTTTGATTGATTGCTTTAGTTTGCCATCTAAACCATGTCAAGACACAGAATACTTTCTAACACGAGAAATAAAAGACTTTCTTTAAAGTATTCAAGGAACTATTTCCATATGACGCTCCTGCGACCGACTTGCAAGCTCGTAAAATAAAAGGAATATGTTAGAACTTTAAGTTTTATTACAGTTAGGAGAATCTGCTCTACAACGTTTTGTATTAAACAATGTCGCTTAAAGTTAGACTTATATGTAATGGCTGTTAAATGGAATGATTTAAATTAAAAGGCTTATGGAAAACGACTCTTTTTACTTCATTTCAGAATTCAGTGGGGGTACTATTTTGCTCCCACTACGGTACAGAGTAGGCACGGTGTCGCCAAAAATATTTAAAAATAACGATTTCACTATTACCTACCCAATAAAAAGGAAATTAAAAGATTATTTAATTACTTAGGTAGGTAGGTACTTAAATAGTAAAACGTGTTTTTTATATTTAGCCTGACCTAATAACAAAAAATTCACAAAAATGATAATATAGCAAAAGAAATTGAAAAACAGCATAAAGCATTTTAACTCAACGTGTATTTAAAATTTTCGTAACACAAACGCGATAAGAAACAAAATAACTCAGTAAAAATCAGATTTGATATATGACCGAGCTGGCATTGAACCCGTAACTGACAAGATGTATGTGCAATGAAACGGTGATAAACTGCGGGATGGGGCTGACGTCATGAACGAAGCTGGGAACATAACACACTGAGTATCAGTGGCGGATTAATATTGGCGAAATTGCTTTTTATCCCTAGGCATTGAAACAAATATGGTACTCAATAGGTCGACATCCTTTTTACCCTATCGTAGAAATGCCATTTCGGCTAAAAAAGGTCAAAACCCTCCTTACCCTATCATAGAAATGTTACTTCAGGTAATAAAAGGTCGACACCCGCCTTGCCCTAAAAAGGTCATCCATCAATTATCCGCGCGCCTCTTGTACACTAGCGATCCTAGGCACGTGCCTACTTTGCCTTAAAGATAATCCGCCCCTGCTGCGTATAAAATGATAAAAAACCGTTCCATCTTCGCATGTGTATTCCTAACTTTTTTGAAAATTGAATTTAGCCTTTGTGATATGTGATAGTGTAGTTTCCAAAAGTAAAAGAATTTTTCAAATCGGTCAAGTAGTTTCGGAGCCTATTCCTTGTTCATTACAAACAAACAAAGAATAAAATATTTTCTCTTTATAATATCGCACCAGTGAAAGAAGAGTCAACTAACTCAAAATATCTACCACTTCTAAAATTGCTATAATATCTAATGTGTATTTTTAGGTACACACATTTTTTGACTTGGCACCCAAGTCTTCTTCTAGGAGTGCGATATTAGTAAGGGAACACAATTTCCACTCTATCAACACTATCTTTATCTACAATTATATTATAAAGTGTCAATACCTAGGCTAGAATTAAGCATACCCTGGTTTTTTCCGGACTAAACCAGGGTCTGCTTTATTCTAGCTAGGAAGAAGAGATATATTTTATAGTAAAGTTTTTGCTTAGTCCTCGCGATGCCGGGGTGAAATGCTCGTATACAATATAAATGAAAATAATTATAAGTATTATGTCTCGTACACAAGAGCTGGGTCAAGGCAGAATTTCTTTTCCTTTGAAACAGATCGCTTAAGGCTGTGACTTTGTGCATCACAAAATAAAACCGTTCTTCGCAATAAATTGTTCGGAATTGTTTTGCTCAATACATTTTCGATGCACTCGACTTTTGTCCGCTGCAAAAGTCAACCGAAAAACGTTTTATTGCATGCATTTAGACTATTGGAATACGAATGCTCGTTCTAGCCCCATTCAATTAAATTATTGTACCTAGTGTAAACAGCCTTAGAGCATTCTTTCGTTGTTCTGTCTGATACAAAAAATGACATGTAAATTGACGTATCAAAAGAGCTCTAGCAGCCTATTTGAATAAATATATTTTTCTTTCTTTCTTTCTTTCTTTCATTCAGATGTAAGCTGTGATTCGAGTACAGGTTATTTGGAGATCGCTTGCGTCTTCATCTAATAAATTCAGATGAGGGAAAAGTTTTTAACGTGTTTAGGTAAGATAAGTAAGGTTTTTTCAGACTGTTGAAAATTATTACTTCTTAAAATTAAATCTGGGAAGATCTAAATTAAATCTAGGATTTCATTTCTAGAATGTTTTAATTTAGTGTATAAGAAAAATATATAAGCAAATAACAGTGCATTATATTTTAGTTTTCATATTATAGAGCATAATACAGTAAACGTATTAAGTTAGCATGCAATCTCTACATGTACAATCAGCTTCAAAAATTTTGAAAATAATCTGTTTATTCCTTAAAATTTTCTACAGTCTTACCTACCTATCATATTTTTGCAATGTAACATAGTTGATGAGGTAACATTTAATACCTACAGCTCCCATTTTTGACTACAAAATATTTTATTGTTTCGATGGATATTCACACTGGACCAAAAATTTTACATACGGTTACAGTTTTGATTGAACAATAAACATTTTTGCAGAGAATAGAAACTAAATTTTTGTGCCAAAACGATCGATGTTTCTCACTATGGACACTTTTTCGGGGCGACTATATTATAGCATGCAGATTTGAGGCGCTTTGCAGCGCTGTAACTAGAACTTTAGTTATTACGAAGCGGTATAGTGTCAAAGGGTTACACACATTTTGATGTATTTTAAGCGCTTCGCAGCGCTTAAATATAGCTATAGACGTCACAATGGCGGTTTGTCAGCGAAAACATCTTTAAAGGCTGACTGTACAGAACACGAAGGCTTAAAGCGCTTCGCAGCGCTTGAGCATTACGCGTAGCTGTTACAGTAAATTCAGTGTAGTTTAGATGAATTCAGAGGAGATAACTTTGCGGCACGGTGAATGCGGAAAGTGCTTCAATTTTTCTTTTTTTTTTGCAATAAATTTCCGAAAGAGTCTGTATAGTGTAATGTAGATAATAGATAAAGATAAGTGTACGTTCAGAGACATAAATTCTTTGCTTGCGGATAATTTGTTTATTTTTTTCTCCAATACGCCAGCCTAAACTAATTAGATTAGATCTTTGGCCATGTTTGTTTTTGTTTGACGTGATGATACTTAAGTGTTTTTTGTATAGGCATGGGAAAATGACAAATATAAGAAAAAACATGTGGTATATTTTTTGCTTTTACATTTTATTTGTGAACGATACTATCACGTTTGTCTAAGCTTACATGTGATGATTTTGTAATGCGACTATGATCTCTAAAATTTTTATGAGAAATTAATTTTATTAATAAAATCGGATTACATATATGAGATCAGCAGTAAGTTAAACATTTTGCTACTATTATTTAGGATCTCAACATTTTTTTCTAGACTAATATTACAATAATGATACACGTAGGAACAAAAACAACAACAAAATATAGAAGAAATTTATCTGCATGTTTTCGTGTCGTATCAAAAGGCAAGGTCAAAGAGCACCATAGACAAGAACGATACGACCAAAGGGGAAAAATATAGTTTCCGAGGAAAAACCGTTACAAGTCAAGCTATTCACAGATTCCCTTAATAAAAACTTGATAACACGACATTAAACAGAGTAGTATGGCTGGCAGTATACTTTTATCGTCAGAAATAAATTTATTAGATGATAAAGACGAAACTTTATTCGATATCGACACAAACGAAAAAATACACTTAAGCTGATTCAGGATTAGATTAATATCGCCTGATGCCGTTTTACTCTATGGGATTGGCTCGATAGAAGATTTTTCAAATCGACTTAAAGATGAATTTCTATTTTAATCTTTCTAAAGATTATCTTCGTGGATAGTCGATTGATTGGACAATTATAAAGCACAGTATAAAGCTATGTAGCGAACGAGATTTTCGTAGACAATTTAAACGGTTTTGTAAAGTGAGATACTGAATGTTGTGAAGTCGCGAGTGGTCTGCTTATAGCTGATTATATTTTCTAATACTATTTTCCTGTCTAATTGTATTAACCTGCTTACCTTAAATCGAAGAATGGGTTTATAATATAATATCAAATATCAAATTTTCGTAACTTTTATGCACAAAAAATGTAAATGTTGCGTGTGCAAAAACGCGATAGTATTTCGGCAAATATATTGTCTCTAGACGCTTTTACCGTTTAGAAAGGAAATTTATTGCTAGCCATCAATGAAATCGGGATGAAAAAGTCGTTAATTTGTTTGCGAAAAACCGAATGACTGGCAGGCGACGTTGTTTTTCTTATATCACGATTAAAGGGAAAGATAAAACAAAAATAAAATGTTGGCAGAAAGGTTTTCGTCAACACAAAAATTCAAAGAATTTCAGAAAAAGATAAAACGCTTACCTACGTTACAAACATGTGATGATATTTTATTTAAATATGAACGTTTACAGTCTGAGCTAACGCAAAAGAGCAAAACAGTTATCATTTTAGCTTTACCATATTTACAGGAATATGTACGAGAGTTTATTTGTTGAGTCATAATGTGGTACGCTGTGAACATTCCACGAATCTAACACAGAGATGTAATATAAAATTCTCTGCAAAACAAGAATTTTGCTGACGATTGTATTAAAATATAAGAAAACATGGCTATATGGAAAAGAAATTGCCGAATCCACTTTAATATCACAAAAGCATTCATACTGAATAAACAAGTCAATATGGATATTGGCAACGTTCTGAGAACTAGTTATTTGAAGAAGATCAACGTTCAGAATCGTCCCAATATCAAAGTAAAAGAAATTCTATCGGTGTCCCACTTAAAAGCAAAGGCATATTTTTTTAATATCCTATACTAGCTGCTATCCGCAAATTAATTCGAATTTGTAACTTAATTTCGGTGGAAGCTTTAAAATGTTTTCTATGAACTTATTTATATTTTTGACGACGTCCGTGGCGCAGCGATCAACACGCCTGTATGCACCGTGGAGGCCCCGAGTTCGATCCCCGGCCGGTCATGATGGAAAACGGTCTTTTCCTGATTGGCCTGGGTCTTGGATGTGTATCTATTATAAATATAGTATCGTTGAGTTAGTATCCCGTAACACAAGTCTCGAACTTACTTTGGAGCTAGAGCTCAATCTGTGTGATTTATCCGCGTATATTTATTTATATTTTCGTAGCCCCAGTTAATGAATCAGAAATCTTGCAATCATCTTCTCGTCATCTCAAAGCTATACCTACATGTTGTAGTTTCACAACATCTTTAGGCCCGTTCAATTTTAAAATTAATAATACGCAATTTAAAATGTTGGGTGAATACCATAAGTATCAATATACTGAAGAAGGCATGATTCTAAATTATTTAAGACTGGTGAATAATCAGAAGAATCTTAAGAAAAATCGTATACCTACTGCTGAGAGATACAGCTGAAAAGAACTGACAATATCAATTTTGCCGGTTCAACTCTTAAGTGTGCTATTTAAAAATAATATAGTACAAAATGTATGTATTTAAATTACAACTTAATATCTATAACAATCTACTATCTACTAAAAATACAACGCAAATTACGAGTATGTCCAAGCTTTACCGTTTAAATAATCTTGTACCTTAGCTTTGTGTATTATTGGGTCTATATATCTATTTTAGGGTTTCTATTCACCCCAACTAAAGTATAATTTCTTAATTTCGAATTTATAAGCATACACTTAGACTAACTTTCCAGTATTTTCGATCATAACGTCAATAAGTTTTCTGGTGAAATCGCGAAGTTATGTTAATTACACGTTAATTCCAAGAAAAATTTTCTTCGAATTTTATATTTAACTAAGGTTTTCTGAAATGTCAGAAGTTGTGGACGAATTTAATAGAATTATACCAAACTAATAAATTATTCAAATATGCTTACTTTTTTCGAATATTTCTCAGGGCTGAAACGGGAGCTGAAGAATTGAAACACAAATTAAATTATATTAGGGTCCTACGCGTTTTGTAGAAAAAAATATGTTACATTTTAATAAATCATGTACAACGAATGTCGGAGTTATTTTAAGAGTCTATTTATCTTAGTGCTTTTAACAGAAGGTATACGAAATATAATATTTCCAAGATTTTTGGGTTAATAGAATATCTAATATAATTACCTACGTCTTCGTCTTTTGTACACTATTAGACGTTGAAGTTAATTTCCGTTGTGAAGTGGAACATGACAAGATGAAGATATTACTTTGCAAGCAAAGGTTTCGTGATAGGGTTCTTCTTTCTATAGATACGAAGGTGTTTATTCATATAATACTATATACAGGGCTAGCGTGTAAAAAAATGGGGGGGGGGGGTCTAGGTCGTTACAATTTTAGCTCTGTGACGATAAAATAATTAGCCAAGTGCGTGTCGAGCCACACGCATGAAGGGTTCCGTAGTTTCCCTCATAATATACGAACATTCAATAATTTAATCTTTAAAGTTAACTTATATTTTAACAAATAACATGTTTATCTTAACAATTTTCAATGAAATTTGGGCGAAATTATATTTTTACTT
>DVXP01001262.1:0-15660 GCA_018235645.1 Junonia grisea | reverse complement strand
ATCGAATTGAGAAATTGATAAATGTTTTTCAATTATAATAAAACTACAAAAAACAAAAAAAAAATGAAAAAAAAAAACGAAAAGAACAAAAAAAAACTAAATGTTAGGAATATGGCCAATCACGTTATTTAACATTTTTTTTTTATTTATGTATAGACAATGTTCATTTATTAGTAAATGTTATTGATATTGTTATCCAAATATGTTCGTTATAATAATTTAATAACAATGGTTCTTGGAAGGCCGTACTTAAATTCTTCGCGTAACCATTATGCATAGCGCAAGATAACAGTTTACTTAATATTAAAAAATATTTATTTTGCCACTTTTTCAAAATAAACATGAGAACCATTTAAAAGTATTTTAAAATAAAGACATCATTGTATTCAAAAATATGGAAAAAATAGCTTATTAAGATTTTATAAACGCACAAAAAATTACTAATGTTGAGCATTATTATAATTAGCTTTTAAGTAATCCCATAAAACAAATTAGTTTATGCAATCATATTTTAGTTAGTATTTAAAATAAGCAATTTTTAAACGAATTTTAGGCATCTTTTTGTTGTTAGGGACTAGACACTAGTAAAAGTTACCACACCAGGGCAAAGGCCTGCTCCTATTAAGCGGAAGGTTAAGGAGCTTTATCCACCAAGTTCATCTACTGCGGGTTGATGGATATCTATGTGTCTGAATTACTTACGGCACACGCAGGTTTCTTCACGATGTTTTCCTTCACCACCGTGCACGATATGAATTTAAACACAAATTGGAAAATCAGCGGTGCTAGCCAAGGTTTGACCTGTGACTTTAGATCGAGATAGAGAATTGTTCTCATCACTAGATCATCCCGACTCACAAATATAAAAAGGTTAAAATAAAAGTGATTTTATTATTTTTGTTGAAAAAAAGCAGTTAAAAAGAAAGAAGAAAACAAATACAATCACATAAGTTAAAAGCAAAAATTATATATTTAGCAAAATTAGAACCAAGCAAAATGATTTATTTCTTTTTTTAACATCTCCGCATGGTTATGTTTTACCAAAGTACAGCCTTCCAAAACTGATTAAAAAAAAACTTATTTATTTCGATTAAAATCGAGAAAACATAAAATGAAAACTCTAAGAGTGTTTTTTCCTTAGCCGGTTGGTGTCGAACTACCACGCCGGACCAGTGCGAGTATTATTTACTTATATTAATCTAGTAATGACTTGTGGTTTTATTTCTAATATTTCTAATTAAAAAAAATACTACTTTCATATACTCTCTTACAGTGACAACGCTTGTAATTAAAATTGTTTATTTAGAAAGTTACGTTATTAAAAACTTATAAATGGTTACAGCATTTCAATTGCGCGTTAAAAATTTATTCGTGTACTACATATTCGCACAGCTCTGACAAGGCAAACAGTACGTCACCAAACTAAAGAAAATTATAAATACAAAAGCTTATCTAAGATCGGTCTAGGATCTGTGACTAAAAAAATATCCCCTCATCGATTGACGAGACAATCTTTTATAGGCTAATTTCAATACTACAAATTAATAAAAACAACGTCAACCACCATAAGTCTGCTGTAATCTGGATCTTGGACCATATCACATACCTAAGTTGAAATTAATTAAATTTATTAATTACTACTGAATGGACTAAAATGTGATTTATATCACGACCAAAAATAAATGTGATGTAAAAACATAAGTGTCTATGCATATATTGATTAGACTGTATTATAAATATTTAAAGGAAACATGTTGTTAAACTTCTTATCTATATTTAATTTAAGAACTGTATACTGTAATGTTTAAGGCAACTAGATAAGTTTTTCCCTTAAAAGGGGTTTTTTAAAATGTTTTAAGGCGAGATATGAGTACCACCTGAAGTTTTGTCATCTTGATTAGGTGTAAATAATGATAATGTTAGAAGTAAATTTATTAATCGGATCTTCTACTTAAGAATAAAATTAAATTTTTTGTCCATAAAATGATATAATAGGTTTCAAATCTTTGTATAGAAGTTAAGAAAGGAAAATTTTTATGCTTGAAGCATGGACATGAAGTTTGATTGTTTAACTTGATGCCAAACTTGATGTTGATTTAAAAGTGTTAATGATATTTACGTAAAGCCTATTAGCTATATATTTCAAGTTTGCTAATGTCTTTTACGTCAAAGAAAAAGATACGCTCAAAATATAGTTTCTTCATATACATAATATTATTATATAAAAAATATTTGTACGAAATGTACAAGATCGTGTATCACATTGTGGACGTTGATTATGATTATTTAACCAGACTGTATATGGTATATGTATATTATAATACAATAGATAATATAAGAAGTATGCTCAAGCAGAAGAAACAGAAAACATTAAACAAAGACATATGCAGAGTAAGATAAATGTTCAGGTATGTTTTAATAAGTTACATAAACAAAGTAAGATATTTAAATTTATATGATCAAAATTGAGTTTAATTATATTCATGTTCCAGAAAATGAGGCGGTGAATGATTTCTACACGTATGTTACTTTCTCTATCTCCCTACATAACTTACGGAAATACGAAGAAGGATCTGGTACTCTACGACACAACTTAACTATTTTTACGAACGTATAAAGATGCAAGACGTTTTAAAAAACACTTTTTGGAAGGTAAGTTAAATATTTTCAGAATTTCAATATATATTAGTTTGTTTAGTTTATTAAGTATCTAAATAAAAAACATAAGTTCAAAGGGTCACAGGTCGTTTTTCATAAAAATCCATTCTTAGTGTGTCTCTATGTCGAGAAGGAAGATTACTGCTAAATTTAAAGTTTTTAATGTTACGGTTCGAGATATTGTTATGAGTAGGTAACTATTATATATTATCGTGGTAAATTTATTTTATACTAGGGAACCCGACAGACGTTGTCCTCTCCAGTACCAGCACCATCTACAGGGTCCCATTGTAATTTAAACCTTCCAACTTCCAAGGATCGATACGTCTAATAATTTCGGAGGAGGAGGATGATAAAATCCATTTCGATTTTTTTAAATATTTACTTAATTATATTTGCGTGCATACAATTACCTTGCTATGTTGCATATAATCCAGTATCTATAATAATTATATATAGTGTCACATCACATATAGAGTAAATTATCTAAAGGGCCTCTACGTGTTGGTTTCGGCCCCACGCACGCCTCCCAAACGTCCGGGACACTGTTGGCCCGTGATCTGGTGCAGATATAGAAATATAATTCTATAAAATATGGAAGATAGTATAGCAAAACAAAATAATGGAATTATTATTTTAAATATGTAATTATATATTTCAGGAACTACTGCTTTTCTGCAACAAACACCATCATCAAATCTATCTACGTGTGACCCTTTCCTAAATAACTTACACGTGGTCACAGAAGTAAAATCTGTAAGTTATATTTTTGTTAGTAACACCTCATGAAGTAAAATAATACAAATCATCTGATTTATTTATTTATAAGTATTCATAGGCCAATTATACGATAATCTCTAAACTTTAATATATTTGAAGTTTTATAAATAGCTTATTACATTATTTAACAATTTGTATTGTAATTTTCAGATCCAACTGAAGACTTATAACAACAAGTAACAGGATCATCTATCTTCATTTGCAAAAGTCTAAACCCACAATTATCTTCACTAGAAGGAATCAGGATGAATCATAAGCCGCGGCCGTTATTTCACCTATTTCTAATTTTTGCTTAACAAGTCTTATTTTTGTATATATTATGTATGAAAAGTTCGTATACCTACACTTTTACGAAAAGACGGCGAACGGAGGAGTATGTGATATAGTTAAAATTTGTATGGAGGAGGATTTATAATATTAAGATTTTTTTAATATAAATTGCATTATATATGTTAAATTATATAAAATAAGACTTTCTCTCACGTCGGCTCTATTCTATACATGGATACCTTTGTAATATAACTACCAGTATTGTCAAATGCAGTGGCGGATTATCCTTAACGCAAAGTAGGCATGTGCCTAGGGACGCGAGTGCACAAGGGGGCGCGAGAGTGCCGAAGGTGCGCCAGGCAAAGGAAGGTGATGACTTTTTTTTTAGCTAAAACAGCATATTAATTGTAGAGAAAGGAGGGTGATGAGCTTTTTATTTTTAGCGCATCTGGCGCTTTTTGTGTCAGTGCCTACGGGCGCTAAATAGTTTAATCTGCCACTGGTCAGATGTCAGATTAAAATATTAAAAAAGAAAATGAATAGCTTTCTAAAGGTTTCATGATCAATTTTGTATTATGTCAATAAGTATCTAATGCAGGTATGCTATGCCCGTTTTACGCCATACGTGTACTAAGTCTGAAAGTCCTTTTCTTAATTGGCTATAAGATGAGCATGAAGATGAAGGAAGGACTAGTTCTGATACAATTCAAATGAAAACAAATATACTGGCGTAAACCAGGTATTGATGTTCAATAAACTTGGTTGTGTAGATCTGTTCGCCAAGTTTGTATGCGTAACTTAGAATGTTATCAAAGTAATTAAAAGTTCAGACAAACTTCAAAAGTATTAAAGAGAAATTATGGAATCATAGAATACTCTTAGTTTATTATTTATTATTTATTATTATTTTGTTATTATTACATTATTTTGTTTTTTTCACTGTGTAAAAAAAAACAACCTTTTCAACATATTTTCTTGCATTTTTTTTCACAGTTAGAAAATTATTTAATTTACTGTTGTTAATAACAATGCCGTTAATTTCTTCGAGCTTCGTTTTTAAGTTTTCGCATTATAACACGAAGACACAACCACGGCTTTTGAAATGTTCCGTACGACCGTCCTGATCCAAAGGTTGATTTTTACAGTAGACTTACAATTTTATTAGTATTTAAATATTCATATTATTTACTTAGGTATATGAATAATTATCAGGGTGTAAAAAATGTTTCAAAGTATGATTATTGCGTTTGTGGATTGATATGATTGTAATGAGACATACACATTCTTAATTATAAAATTAGTAATAATCAAAAAGTAAAGGTAATTAGAACGTAAGTGTTTAGAACACAATTATTTCCGAAAAACGTAAACTTCACTAATTTTCAAGTGTTACTAATATTCTCAGTATTGAATAACTAAACAAACACTTACTTTCTGTTATCAATCTTTAAGAAATGTAACGTTTCAATCGAAATTTAATCCACAACTGCAAATAGGTAAGTTCTATTAGATAAATTATATGTATATAAATCCGTACCAAAGATTGATGCAATTTAAATCTATACTTATTTCCTTTCTACCACTTCTCGTTTTTAAACACAATTCTTTGAAAATAATTCTATAAGAATTCATATATTGCGTATGTACGTTGTACATGTAATTAATATAATTGGTGTTAATTGTAGGTCATTTTATTTGAAATTATGATTATGATTTAAATATTATTATCGCTTGAGTACAAATACTCGCGATCAACCATTCAATATGTCTGAAACATAGTACATAAGAATTGTAATTGTAAGAAGAATTATAATGTAATCAAGTGAAATTAATTACTATTTGAAATACTAAGTACTGATTTATTAAGCATTTAAAATGGATGGCTATACATAATATATAACCGTATTCAAAGTATATATCTATTATACATATGTATAACTTTTGTTAGTTAAGTTCATAGTTAAGGTGTCAATGTTAAGAAGAAACTTACAGGTTAAGAAGTAATTGGTGTCAATTTTAATCTATAAATGTGCTGCATAAATAAATGTAAAAGAAACAGTGTGTTTCATTTTAAACATACCTACAAATTTTTAGCTAAAGAAATAGTAAAACTCTTAACGTTTTCTTGTAATAAATTAAACAGAACAGTATCAACAATATGATTTATATTTCGAGTCTGAATCAACGTAACGTGTAGATTCTGTTTTGATGAAAAATAGAGCGATAGAGCAGGCCCGATATTAAGTGAACATCGCTGCCCTTAGACATTTAGAGCACCATTAGAGACATAAATGCGCCCACTATACCAGAAATTAACAAAAGGAAAGGAAATAAAGTCAAAGAAAGTAACGAAAGGACTTTGATTTTCTCACTTGCCGTGTGAAATGCAACTGAAATAATAATTTACGCCAAAAATAGAATATAAATGGAAAAAAAGCTTGGTTTTTTTAATTGTGTACCTAAGTTAAGTTAAAAAAAAAACATTGAATGATAGAATTAAGTCATATAACAGCAGAATAAAGTACACGGTGATGACTGTACTGTCTAAAATATTAGTGTTGTGTTCATATAAATCTTTCAAATATATGTATATTTTTCATTAAGCAAAAACATTGTGTAGGTATTTAACGTGGATTCATGGTAATGCAGTTCATAGTGAGGTAGCACAAGCTCCCTCTCATGACGAGTAGAAGAATTGTTATGATTTTTAACTTTTCTACTTTCAGACGCTAGATGGCAGGACTACTGCTCCATAAATGTTCCACATCACGAAATTACTTCTATTTCTTGTGATACCTACTGACACTTTTATTGTAAAAATCTTAATCGCTGTACATTTTTACTTAAGTTAATTAAAAGGTGAATTAAATAGTGACTTTTTGAAATATATATATGAACGCCATCTGTCGCAAACTAAATATACTACTTACATAACGTACGGTGACTATGATGTTGCAATTAAGATTGAAGAATTTTAACAAAAAATAATTTCTAGATGGCAGATATTTTAAAAGCATGAAGATGCCCATATCATAATAACAATTATTAACACTTGGTAAATCCATAGGTTAAGAAAGCTGATTCACATTTAATTTATGGTTTTGGACGTACTTAGCTACTTGTCTTGCGATCCTGCTTTGCGATGGTCATATTTGCGAGTCAAATTATGCAATTTGCCTATTGCTTTTTTACTCACTTTTTAATGTTTTCGTATTGGTGACGTGGTGTCATACTTAAAATTAACTTTTTAATACCTACATTTACATATCCTTAGAGTTTTAATGTTATTGTTTAGCAGAATAAATTTTTACCTCGTTATTCCGTGTTATTCAAATAAATAAAATAGTATTTAAGTGGAATAAAAAATTGCGTTATTCCTTCATAATTAAAATTAATTTTATTACATTAACATAACGTAACATAAAAAACATAATTATTATAAAAATATCATTCACGTTTTTCTACTAAATATCGAACCTTTATTAAAGGTAATTTACCAACGTAATGACTGACACACATTACAAAAATACATTACTCCATAAATAATATTCTGTCCAGTAATCATTTAGATGTGTAATATGTAGTTATAATTAGTATAAAAAATAATTTTCACATAATTATGGTCTATAAAAAAATCACTATAGAATTTTTTGTATACTTTTAATCTAAGAAGTGCCTCAAGTAATTGAATCGCTAAGTTCTGCATACTACAAGAGCATTGAAAGGGGCTGCGGATGCAGTGGCGCCGTCCACGTGGTCTAATGAGGGCAGGGGTTCTCCTGGCGCCGGCAGTAATGAGAACTTCTGCAGCAGAGTCGTCGTGAGCATAAAGATATTGCATTTAGCTAAAACATCTCCCATACATCGATGCTTAGACAGACCGAAGGGGAAGAAATAGTCGGGGAGACAAAGCTTGCCGTTAACAATGAACCGGTCGGGGTTAAAGCTGTAGGGCTCGGGGAAAAGCTCTTCATCCATTAGTATATTCGGAAAATTGCTGACCACCATCGTGTCCTGAAATATATATAATAAAAACCTTATACATTACAATGTATAATGTACATGTATGTCTACATTACCGACTTAATAAGTGTTTATAAATTGTAAGGATTTTAAAATCGAACTGTTCACGAACGCAGTAGAATAGTTTCTTAGTTAAAAATAGTTAAATATAAGCTGTTGTTAAAAGCATGTTAAACTCACTTACTTAATTACTTAGTTATTCTGGAGTATTTCTAAACGCACTTTAAAAATCCAGCACGTGTCGTGAATAGTCACGTACATTATTATAGTAACTCTATGTATGTTATATAATTAATAATTAATAATATACCTTATTCTTACCTTAGGTATTTTATATCCGGCTAAAGTGGTGTCTCGTAAGGCTCGATGTGGCACTCCAAATGTTCTGCCCATAAAGTGACGAATGCATTCGTGGACCACGGCCTCGTTGTAAGGCATACTGAAAATTGGAAAAAAAAGAAAAATTAACTAAAATATTCATAAACATTTCAGCAAAAATATAAAATATATAGAGTAAAAATTGATAAAATAATTAAATACAAAAGATTTTTGTATACACGACAGACCTAGGAGGAAAGGAATATTTTTTTCATAAATGTTTGCAACTATGTATGTAGGTGTGTATGCATGTGGCTGTTTTATTGTAAGCAGTACTAGTGTAAGGTGTCATTGTATTCGTTATTATCTTCGGAGTGTCATATGTTTTAGGCCCTTCTATCACGACTCTCAAGAAATTTGTTTTTCTTACTGGCGTCATACGCGCTGCTTGTTAGTAGCCGCCATATAAATTCAGCTAGTACCGCATACGTAGTTTTCGTCTCAGTCGTATAGCATCTAAATAACTTCGTGAGAGAAGGGCCTTAGTCGCCATAATTAATCGTCAACGGCGGATATCAGTTACGATTTTATGTTTATTAAAATCGACACTCACATCTATGAAATGTATAACATATCTTATTAAGTAAAAAGAGTTACTAATTTGAATTTATATGAAAAGGCCACTTACTTGGGACGATCATCGAGGCAAGGCGGTCGATCTTTCCCGACAACTCTATCTATCTCCTCTTGTGCTTTCTGTTGAACTTTTTGCTCTCTAACTAAGTAACTAAAGCAAAAGCTCATACTCTTGTTAGTAGTTTCCGTCCCAGCCATAAACATATCCAAACAGGTCGCTACTAATTGACCTTCAGAATACGTATTCACTTCACCGTGCTCTCGTAATACCCTCACATAAACATCCATAAAATCTTTGTCTTCTTTATTAGGATCAAATCTCATTTTGTGTACGGCGATTTCGTCGCGGAGAAACTGCCAAATTCTTTTATGTATTCTAACAAACTCTGTGTATCCAGATGCTTTTGGTGCCAGAATAGATAAAATAGGGAAATGACTAAAGGGACACCCGACCATATCTATCGCTGAGAACAGTTCGAATAAAATAGCTTGTAACAAAACCATCCGAGGATCGCTTGGCTTGTACCGAATGCCAGCCATCATCGTCCATAATGTGTTCAAAATGTAAGTGCTGAAAAAGTTGTGCATTGGGATCACAGCACTGTCATTATTATTCATCATCTCCAAAACATCGTTTACCATATATCTTGCTTCGGAAGACGATATTTCACTCATGCCCTTTCTTCCAAAACCAAACTCTTTTAAATGCTTAATGAGAAATTTTCTTTGTTCTTTCCAGAGTTCGCCATCGGTCAAAAGAACTCCTTTCCTTTCGCCCCACGTCCTAGTTTGATAGAAAATCCCTTTTGGTCGCCCGTCAATATCTTCATTATAAAGCATTTCCTTATTAGCCTCCACGGTGTTTACCATTACTATACGATCTTTTCCTATTTTAAGACCCAATAAATGTCCATCTTCACTATAAAGTTTTGATAATACCTTAAAACTTTTATAAAGATATTTTGTCTTCTCCCGTATTTTGTTAACTTCCAAAGCGCTTCCAACAATCGGCAACCATTTCGGCCCGGGAGGGAATTTTTTTGGCTTTCTCGTATCTAAATAAAGTAGGAGTCCAATGATAGATATCAAGACGAGTACTGTCAACCACATCTGAAAGAAGAAAAATATAATGTTAAATATCATTTGTAATGTCAACTAAATTTTATTAACTATAAAGAAATAGTAATTTTATTTGTCATAAAACAATTATCAAATATACCAATATACATGTAACTATATTTAATTGGGGGTTTGTTAAATTGAACCAATTGTTTGATTTCATAGAAAATAAATTGTGTAAGGTACAATAACAATTTCCAAGCAATGAATTTTTATTTGTTTCATTAGGTAATTGCGAAATCCAACCAATTGTTTGAACGAATAGAAAATAAACTCTTTGTTTGTATATGGTACCGTTGTGGAGTGGAGTAGCAATAGTTATTTCAATTATTATGTCCTACGAAGTTATTGGATACTATTTACCTAAAGTCCTACCGGGAGCACAATTTCAAGGTAGCCAGTTGAGAAGTCAACATTGAACGTCTCTTGAGAAATGTGTATATTGTATTTATTGTACCGGTAATTGAATTGTAGTTGTCGTTCCTTAACATTGCCAATAACAAAATGGTACTCTATTATTTAGATCAAGTGAAACATTATAACAAAAAACAATTGTGAAAATCGGTCCGGTTTGCTATCTTTGAGTAATTAGTTATTGTTTTTGAGCGTTATTAATGTATATTAATACATAAAAAAGTCCCCGACGAATTGTAAATCTTCTTCTTGAAAAATACAAAACACTATGTAGTTTGAAATGTTTGGTACGAGGTTTTCCGAAAACTGAAATTTTCTGACATTTTTTCAGTTTACAAAATTGATTGAGTAGATGGCGTAATACAATGTGTAGCATGAATGCATAGCAAAAGTGCGATATGTCCGACATTGTAAAAACGATGGATCGGACCGCAGGCAAAATGGTTAAAATTTTGTCTCAAAAATAGATTTTGGTTTCGGCTGGGAGTGCCACCCATCAATTAAGAGAGATATTAAAAATAATGTAGCAGTAGCTGAAAGTGAGAATTACAGTTGTGAGTTATGTTTACTGTTGCTGTTAATAAAATAATATAAAATACTGTGAGACACCTCACCCGTTAGTTACTATTAGATATTTTAGATGACGCAGTAGAACATGAAGTTAGATACTACATTCATTTTTAATTTTTTACATGTTTTGGGTGGGAGAGGGTTCCACGAATCAAATACTAGACTACAGACTTAAGGTACAGTTATTTGATGATATTTCTCGAAAGTCACTTAGAATATTTCCGTCAGTTTTGTAAATTGGAGATTTTGATAGTTTCTATTCGAATTTTTATTTTGCCACCAAAGATTTTTCATTTGACATGTACGATTTGGTCATGACTCCTGTGACAACACCCCCCCCTTTCGGACCGCATAAGCTTAGGTACTATTTATTTGTTATATCAATTACTAAACATATTTAAAGCTTGTGAATACGAATAAAAATATTGAATTTTTATGTGTTTTATTCAACGATTCGCGAATATAAAATTTATTTTATCATTTCACGAGTTTTTAACCAATAAAGGAAAATATTTCTATGATAGAAAGGGTACTGCTGCAACTGACTCGAGCTATTGAATATATGACAAAAATTGATATGCAGGTTATGTTTTTTAACCATAAAGTGGTTCCAACATATTTTTGTATTTTTGAATACAATACAAACTATGCCAATAATGTCAATAGTGCCAGTAATGATTCTTATATACTTTTTAACTTCCAAGTCTTTTATATCTAAGATAAATTAGGTATAAAAGTTTTAATATGTTATTATTTGAAATACATATATTTTCTAACTAGAATTCTAATTATGTACCATTATTTTTTTTACTGCCCAAATCATTTTCCTTTACACTCTGGTGTTGAATCTACGAGAAAAATATCAAGCAACGTTTAGATTGCTTAAAGTAAAAGAAATAAAGATATTTATAATTGATAGTTAAATGTATCCATTTTTCTCTACAAAATAAATAACTTAAAAGTTGAAGGATCTCTTAATCTTAATATTTAATCCGTATTGAAAAGGTTACTGTCCTAAGTAAGAGTGGTACAATTAATATTTCACAAAGAAAAAAGCAGCTACTGTACTATTTAAAATCAATTTCCGATATAAATTTTTAAGTGAAGACATTTCACTTTACACAACAGTTAAAATGTTTATAAAGAATACATTTACTCAATATTAATCCGTCAAACAGGCAATGGTGAAAAACAGACAGATGTTAATCATTTGAATTTACAAGCTATGAAACTTTGTACCTATAAACGAAAATAAATTTGAAATTAAAAAAAGAACGCCTTTACTTTATAATTTGAAGTTTGTCCTTCTGTCTCTCTTTGTTAACCCCGACAAATAATGTTTGTCTGTGTGTCTGTGTGCCTATCTGTGGCATCGTAGCAGCTAAACGGGTAGACCGATTTGAATCTAGCTTTCTATCTGAAAGAGGGTTTTCTAGCGGTAGTTCTTTGATATGTTATATTAAAATCGGTCCACCCGTTTCAAGATTATCTTGCAATATGTGGATGTAGTTTTTTCGGGTCGATTTTTGCTACTCGATTTTAAAACAGATATCTTCAACCGATTGAGTTGAAATTTTGCATACATATTTAGTTTGGATAAAATGCGTGACGTCATCCTTATTTCAATATGGTGGACCATCCAACCTAGCAGAAAAGTTATTTTTAATGCATTTCTACAATATGGGTATCAAATGAAAGGGCTTCTTGAGAGTAACTCGATAAGTAATATGACTTCATTCTAAACCTAAGATAGCGGACAATCCCATATGGCAGAATAATTATTTTGATGCATTTCTACAATATGGGTATCCAATGACAGGGCTTATTGCTTGATCGTGTTTGTGTATGTATGTCTGTCAGTGTGTATTATTCGAAAACAGAAATAATTTATAAAAACAATGTCTCTCAAAAGTTTAAGGTCCTCATGTGGTATTGAATACGATGTCGGGGGTTTAATAAATTTTTCAAATTTACACTTATTATAAATATGTAAATGTTAATTCTATCTATATTCACAAAGTCTAAAATGTTGTATGCAAAGGATGAGAGGGATAAAACGTCCCTATTCCTCTTCAATAGCGTGATATTTAAGGAATTGTCCTTGACACATTGGTGTCTATAAATAGTTTTTACAAATAAGTACGTCAAATACCGTAATTCAGAGGCCACAATAAACATTTAATTCCAGCGAGTCAGCGGTCACGTGACATACCTTCTACGTACAAACAGGTCGTCAAGTGATCGGTGACTAGCCGGAATTAAAATATCATACGGGCACTGTCATAGATACAATAAAACAAGTAACAGATTTTTTAAAGTAATATTAATTGTTTTACAAAAACCATTCATTTCTTTAAAAACTGCATTATCACCAGTGTTTGTAAGATAAAATATATACAAAATAAATTAATCAACCATTAAACTAATATATTACAAGCACAATTTTACCATAAATAGAAACTAAACAATAAACAGGCAATGTCTACGTGCTTAGCGAACCATTCGTTAGAGCGAGATCTTGTAAGTTTAATCCTGTAGCTGGAGAGCTGCTAAACCCTTCGAGTAACTGTACGTCTGAAAGGCTAAACTTTTCAAAGTATGAACAAAATCATTATAAAAATTTCAAGCTTACAGCAACCAGTTTATCTCTGATCTATATTTATGAAAATGAATTGCTGTTCGTTAGTTTTGCTAAAATTCGAGAGCGGCTGAACCGATTCGAGTAATTTTAGTCTTGAAGTAATCGTGGAAGTCCATAAATGGTAAAAAATATGGAAATATTGCGAAGAAAATTTCGTTTTAAACATGTAAAATAACGACACTGTAATGACACATTGATTGTTATTTTTGGTGCGTTCCGGTACTGGACAGGACAACGTCTGTCGGATCCACTAGTTTATAATACTTTTCTGCGCTTTCAAAAGTATAGGAGTTGATTGTGTGCAGGAATGACACCTGTCAGGCAATGATTCATCACTGTAAGAACTTCTTCCATTACAGACGCACTGTTACTCGAAGGGTTCACTCTTAAGGTTAGGTTAGCTCTCGGGCTATTGTTCCGGTATAATCTCGTACCGTCTATCGTATCACGGATTATTGTAGCTCAAATTATATCCATCTGATATTCATTTTCAGTAGTTTCAGTATTAAATGAAAATTCCTGGAGACAATAACTGTTCGGTTTAATAAAGTCTTTTGATGAAATAGTTTAGAGTACAGCTAAATTATTTACTAAATTACTAACGTTTCGCATTGAAATTTGATATTTCGAAAGTTTTAGTATCATAAAATTATGTTAACATTTTTAATAAAAGTTTATGACTTTCATACTTTTTCCATTTCATGACAACAAAATTTAAAATGAATATTTTAAAATAATACATTATTCTGTAAATCTGTACAAATACAATGCTTTGTCCTGAATGACTGACTGTAAATGTTGAACGACACTTGTTAAATAATAATGGAAACATTATACATTTACTATAATGTAATAAGTCACAAGCCAAGAAGTAAACAAAATAAGAAGATAAGATATGAACATGTCAAACTAAGTTTGAAAGTGCTGTCAATAACGAGTGGACGCGTAGTTAGTAGTGCAGCGTGGTGTGGACATGCTATGAGGACTGACGAAATGACAAGAGTGTTGGATATGAATATGGAGGGGTATGCGGGTCGAGGAAAATCAAAGAAAAGATGGATGAAATGTATGAAAAGTCGCATGATCAAGAAAGGAGTAACTGTTGAGATGGCGGCTGATAGGCGAGAATTGAAGAGAAGTTGTGCCGACCCCACATAAAGAGGGACCAGGGCAAGAAGAAGAATAAATTATTGTATTACCCTCAATTCCTGAAATGAATTAAACAATTTAATAAAAAATGCAAAACTTCAATGTGATCTTCAGTGTGACTTTCATTTATTAATTAGCTGTCAGATTATCTTTGCTCTGCTATTTTATTTTCTAAAGAAATAAAATATTATTTCATTCAATTTCTTGAACTCGGGATTAGAGAAAAGAAGTAAAGAAAACTACGAGAACTAATTAATTAAGTGCAGTTCAATTTATATAACAATAAAGATAATACACATTTATTACTATAAATTAACTTTGATTTTTCTTTATAACGAGTTTTCTTTAAATTAATAAATGCAATAAAAAGTATTGTCCAGATTTTTGAGAGATGTTATGGAAAAATCCATTCCAACAAAATTTTGGGGACAAAAACCTGGATGAAACGTCAGGGAAAAGCGTGTTTTTGGAGAACTTAGAGCGAAGCTTGGCTGTCCAAATACTTTATAGCTTCAAATAACCAATTTTTGTATATAACTAAATTTAACTGATTACATTTCTTATCCATATCATCATCTTTATAAAAAATTGTGCATTTCTGACATTATTACATACACACAGGTCGTTGTAGTAACCTACTTATTCAAATAAAAAATACTAACGCACTCCATTAATTAAAGAGGACATCACTGTAAACAGTAATAATCAGCTGAGCGTTAGTATTGGCACGATTTGCGTTAAGCTTGACTAACCGCCGGCCGAGGTTGCTTTGCGCAACACGAACTCGTTGATTATATAAATATTGGGTATATTGTATAATGCAAGAATTCGCACACGGTAACAAACCGACCGGTTCCACGGGAAAGCCGGCACCGGCAGTGTCAGAGGATTTGTTGAGAAATGTGAAACTAATACACATTTGTGTTTTTATTATGTGGAAGTAGTTTTTAGTTTGCGAAATAGAAAAATATTTTTATTTTTTATCTACGTAATATATTGTATTTTATGTACCTATTAATAGGTAATGCAAAATCTTCATATACATTTTTTTTTTCATTCGGCTAACAGACTTGTATCAAATT
>DVXP01001261.1:0-15660 GCA_018235645.1 Junonia grisea | reverse complement strand
ACATATTGCAAGATAATCTCGAAACGGCTGGACCGATTTTGATATAACATATCTAAGAACCACCGCTAGAAAACCCTTTTTCATATAAAAGAAAATTGATCCAAATCGGTTCACCCGTTTAGGTGCTACGATGCCACAGACAGACACACAGACATTTAGACAAACATAGCGGTCAAACTTATAACATCCCTCTTTTTTTGTCGGGGGTTAATAAAATATACCCTATAATAATCAGATTGTACCGCACTAATGGTGATATAATTTTTGTAGTCTGTCCAGTAGTTTTTCAGTTTATTCATTATATACCTACCTACATTCACACAGATTTTCCCTTTTTGTTATAGTTTGTAGAAAGTATAGATAAAGTATGATACCGTTTTATTTAATCTCATGTCTCAAGTGCCCAAAAGTTGTCTGGAGTAGATTACTTCTTGAGTGATAAGACCTCCTTTTGTAGACTTTTTCTGTGCCTTTTATTTATCTATTTGTTTCTTGTTAGGGTACAATTTTGTGGGATAATTTTCGTTGACCTACGCTAAAATAAAAAATTAATACCTATGAGTATGCTAAAGTTAACAAAACGTACTTTTTAATTTAAAAAAAATATATATTGTAAATTATACATTTCTTATAACAAACTTTTATATAAAAGAATTCAAATGAGGCATTTTCTTCGTGTTACGCACCTGCCCTTAACACGCATTTCACCATTAGTCCCTTATAGACCACTACTGTTTATGATCGCTTAGATATAACGTTGGAGACGGCGTTTTATTAATTGTTCGGCTTAAGCGTTTTGAAAGAGCTTTTATAATAAAATTTTATGAGCGAAAGAATATTTTCAAGACGTCCATTATTTTTACTTTGCTTGTGTCGAAATTTTTATGCTACAAGTAAACTTAGTAGGTATACATGTTACAAGCAGTATCTAACGCTGTTATATAAAAAGAATCTTGCTTGTTCATTTTATGAATTAAACTAACGATTTCATAATGATTGATGCCTTGATGTATTAGTTTTTATTAATTACTATTAAACTTTTTTAAATTTATTTAAAATGTGAAAATAAACAAAATATATAGCAGTCTAAGAATTCTAAACTATAGTTTGATATTAAAAATATTTTAGACAAGTTCCCATCGATCTTATTCTAATCTGTCTCTATTGGATACTGTTATCCGCAACAAGTAACAAGAAAACTATCATAAACTAAATACTACTACTGCTGCTACTACTTAGTACTAGCAAATTTCACGATATTAGTCAACGCAGAAAAGGGGGTTTTTGTCTCTGACACTTTTGTCCATATTTCTGACACAAGTCGTCCAAAATTGTTACTTTTATGGGCATATTTTCTACAAAATCAAACCTTTTTTCGGTAAAAATTTACATGTCGACAAAAATCCATTATGTGCAGTGCGATGCCTAATTGCCTATGTTACTACTTACTCGTCGTTACTGCGGATTTATTTTATGAAGTAGAAAATATACGAATTCTTAATGAAAAATTTTGACGAACAAAAGTATATATTAAATATGGGGTATATTTCAACCTTAAGAGCCGATAAGAAATATTCTTCTATACACTAAGTTGACTATCATCATACTAGAAATATCATAATGTCTCTTTATGCGATTGACTCGCTCGTAAATAATATTTAATAAATAACCAATAAAGACACAAAGAGACACTCGAACAACATTCCCAGCAAGCAATATAACCGGTTGAGAACCTCAATTCATATCTGAGGCGAGCCTGGAACGATGCAATCCATACCGATCAGGTGGCATTCGTCTCTGTCAAACAACTATGAAAGTTATTGCTTTAAGTGAAAATGTGATCGATTTTATAATGTAGTTTGTTTATTTTTAAGTTATGTTAAGAATGTAAGGAATTGTATTTATAGAATCAGAAGTTTCGTTCTTGTGTATATTTACTATGTAATGTGACATAATGTAACAGCTTGTAGGTATATGTCTTTCAACTGTGCTAAGTCCGCATAAAAAATAAGATGTTCAGATTTTATCCACCACGCTCCTCCAAAGCGAGTTAGTGGATAAACTAATTGATAGAACTTGGTATGACACGTGCTGGTTACCTGTTGGAGAATTTCCTAACACCAAGTATGTCCCACTACCTCAAAACGTCGGACGGGTTCACAGAAGTTCTGTTTAAAATAGTTACAATAACTGCGTTTCGTGAGTAACATTAGAGAACTAAAATTCACCAATCTTATTCTATTTATCTTCGTTATTAGCTTTTCTATTCATTTTAAATCATTCCGTTTATTTTATTTAACTGCTCCGATATGCTAGTTTGTCATGGATGCCAAATTGTGGCCATCAGAAAACCGTTACCTCGTTTACCAATTCATAAAAGTTGGAGCAATAACCCGTTCGGCGTAGTTCAGAGAGTTTCGCTTTTTTCAGAATACCGTCAACCAATATGTGCATAGTTCGCACTTAACAAGCCAGCAGACGGTTGAAATTGGATTAGTTATTCGGGTCAAACGTGCTATGAGCCATAGTTAGTGTGTACACGGTGTTATTATTCGATCAATATACAGTATACAGGTTCTAAATACATAAAATTGCTATAATCGTTAAAAATTGATTTTCTAATTTTACGTTGAATTTAATTTCGTTTTGGAAATGTATTAATTGTAATCTGTCTAGATTAGTGTATGTCGGTTTTAATAATTAGTACTTGACAACTCAAATGATTTACTTCGCGATATGAACGAAATAAATGTTGAATAAAATGTCATTCTTTCAATTTAAAATATTTCTGTTTTATTGTATTTAAACAGCACGATTCACGTCACCAATCAAAATAAGTGCAGTGATTACTAAAAAAGATTTATGTTGCACATTACTATGAATAAAGACTTTTTTTTTCATTATGAAAACAATACACATTAAATTATAAAAGTCATGTTATTATATTTTCTAATTTAAGTCTCTATGACATAATAATCTATTAATGTTTGACTGGTCAAACTCCGATATCATTAATTATTAATTATTAAATAATTAAATAAATATTATAATTGCTAAAGTTTGTGAGTGTGTGTGTATGTTTGTTACTTCTTCACGCTCAAATGGCTGAACCGATTTTGATAAAATTTGGTATACAGGAAGCTGACGACCAGGAATAATACATAGGCTACTTTTTATCCCGTCCCGAGTAAAGATAGACAAGAATCATAGACAACTATAAAGCGAAACGTACGCATTTTATACATTTAAACAATACATTAAAATTTTGGTTATTGTCGTAGGTTATTCTCAGTTGCAAATTATGTACTAAATTTTATAGCTATCTGGCCTACAATTTGGACATACCTACTTATTAAGTACAATAATCTGATAATCCGCGGGTAACACCGCGGGGCGCAGCTAGTCATTAAATAAAGGTTCGATGTTTGCCTGACCAAATAAGAATCCCCTGACGAAAATTCCTTCTCAAAACTTCTTTAGCTTAGACTTTAACTAAGGCTTCATATAAGATCTGGAGTCTATTATGACCTCTTGATTCCAGCCCGTTAGCAGTCACGTGACACACCTGTTTGTAGGTAAAGGGTCTGTCACGTGACCGTTGACTGTAATTAAGATGTCATAATATGGCCCTTGAGGTTTGACTATTTAAACCTAGGAGTGGACGGAGCACTAAGGTTTTACTTTAACAGTGCACCAATCAGCATTAGAGAAATGTGTAAGTTGACCTTCTCTTTAATACATTGGAATGCCTTCTCTCACATGCGTGACATTTACAAAACGCAGTGTACGTAGTGCAGTATGCTATTCAAATGTAAAAGGACATCTCATTCAGTCCATCTACACGTACACGTGGAATTCACATGTTTTTAGTTAGGAATTTAAAAGTTCAAGAAGGCTTTAAATTTAAAATACCTAATTAAAAAGTACTCTAATCCCGACCTACATTCGAACGATTTTGTAGAATTTCTAACTACCTACCAAGGTCTTCACTATTAAAAATTAAATATAGATCGCTTAAAGCAGGATTCACGCTACACCGTGTCGCGACCGGGCCGTGGCTTGATTTTCCGTGGCCCGGCCGGGAAGCGTCCGGGCCATGGGCAATCGTTATGAGTATGGTTTTGTATGAAGTAATGCTTGTCTGACCGTAGCTCGGCCGTGCGGTGCCGGTACGGACAAGCATGAATTACTTCATTCAAAATGTATACCATAATGTTTAACCGGGCGTCGGACGGGACCTGGCCTGGACACGGCTCGGTCCCGGCACGGTATAGCGTGAATCCTGCTTTAAGCAGGAAACACGCCGGAGCCTGGCCATGCTCCGGCCGGAGCTCGGACGGGGCACGGTTAAACATTGTGATATACATTTTGTATGAAGTAATTCATGTAAGGTCGTCCCGGTGGTGCACGGCCGAGCCACGGTCAAATATAAATTACTACATACAAAAGTTCAACTATTAAAATAGATTCGACTTCAGCAATATGATATTAATGTCATTGACTTTATTTTAGGTTATAATTATTGGTTCTAATTATTTTTGTTGTACGACTATAATTACGAGTACCTACTTTGTATATTCTAGTTTTAATTATAATTATAACTTTAAATTCTTACCGATTTCAATGAGAGAATATTAAGATAGATTCAATTTTATGTTATACGACATTTAAGTTTTGCTCGATTTAGACTTTACGAAATTCCTCTTAATTTAAATACTCTTTTATTTTTTTTTTAATTCTAAAATTTATGGTAGGTAAAGTCCGTAAATATCCCACTGCTGGACGATGGCCTCTTCTCCTATTAAGGAGAAGGTTAAAAAACCTAATCCACCACGCTTTTCGGATATACATACAAGTGTCAGAATTTCTCCCCGCTGCCTCACGATATTTTCCTTCACCGCCTTAAAATTGTATACCTAAGTAACATTGAAACCCATAAAATATATTTTAAAAAGTTTCATTCTACTGAAATTTATCCTAGAGTAAATATAGCCGACCAATATAAACTGCTAAAGTCAAGTTTATTTACGACCTCCGCTTATTTTACTTTACTCAGGTTATTTCATTCAGTTCACAAAATTTAACTTACACAGGACGAATTTTGAATTTCTCAATTTTAAGAATTTAATGAATAAGATCGCTTATTACTAATGTATACCACTATCATTAATTACACGACTTCATCCATTATAGAATTGGATCAAAATACATAAAACTTGGATTGGGATTTTAGGGTATAAAAGCAGAAAAAGTTACTTTAACATTCACAATAGTAGTATATAGTAGTATATAGCGCCGTGTATATACGAAAGAATACACTATTACACTAAAAGAATTTTGTAGAATAGGGATAGAACGAAAATTCGCTCTTTTAGAGTAAATGCAGAGCGCATTTACACTAAGAAAGCGAATTTTTTACGAATTAATTTATAAAAACGAAACATTGTATGTTTAGATGTTTGTTGCTTTTTCAGGCAAAATCGGCTGATCCGAATTTACTGAAACTTCAAGTAGCAAAGTTTACCTTAAATTAGGATATATGTAGGTCACAAATTATCCTGAAAATTCAAATTTCCGTGTAGTTTGAAACGTAAGGATGACAAATATAAACATATAACCTTAAAAAAATCGCATCCAAATCGGTTCAGTCGTTTAGGAGCTACGGTGCCAAAGATGCCACACACACAGTCAGACAGATAAACATAGTGGTCAATCTTATAGCACGCCTTATTTTGGATCGCAGGTAAAATGGTTTTGCTTAAATCAAGAGTTTTACTATAATTAAACATTTGTAAGCATTTATTACAAAGAAAAACAACTGTTAAAAAAAACAACCATGTCTAAAGTATCAGACGTTTAAATCGGTGAAGCAGTTTGAATCGTATATATTATTCAAGTTCAGGGGCGTAATTGATTTCTATTTTTATCCTGAGTTAATAGAAAATCCGTAAAAATAGCTACTTTTTGGTAAATACGAAGGAAATTGAAAATAATTGGTCGTACAAATTATTGGACGTAAATTTATTTAGTAATCAATTTTTAAAAAGAACTTCCTATTTTATTTCAGAATGTCATTATTTATTATAGTTTATATCAAACATCTAAAATTACAATTGGATATACGATATATTAACTACCACGACTTAAATAATCAAAAACGAAATTCAATAGATAGAATTGCCAAAGAATTTCAGACCTAGAAAAACTATTAACTTCAACACAAATCCTGGTCCTGCGGAGTCCGAACGAAACGTACGTTCCGAATAAATCCGACTAAAAGCGGCTAAAACCGGTTCGAACCAGATAGCCGTCACTGCCAGATTGTTTGACCTCAAACCCGGAATATATTGAGGGGAGTATCTTTTATCTTTCTCTGGACTGTCACTTTCTTTCTTTTTTATTTTTGTTTGCAACGTACATTTATGAAAGGCTTTTTACGGGTAACAAGTTTTATAAAATAAATATAGTAGATATGTAGGTACAAATAATAGAAAAACAAATTAGATTTACTGAAATACTACCTTTAAAAATTCGTTTACAATATCACAAAGTTATTTTAATAATTTAATTACTTTAGATTACATTGGCGTATAAGATTTTTTTTTTTTTCGATTTCATCATTTCCTGATTTGGTTTGGAAGTTGGACACGCTACTAGAATATTAGTGCGTACAAACTCTTCATTATCATTTGAAAATGAAAATGAAAATGAAAAATAGTTTATTCTATATCACGTTGTAAATAGCAAATAAAGGTTGGGACCCTCTACTGAGTATAATATAATACTTGTGACAGAAGGACTCGATCTTCCATAACATACGATTCCGTCCATGTTCTTAAAAAGAATAAATAATATCATACTAAATACTAAATGCCAGTATGTATACTAATATTATATCAAAATAAAACTTGCCTTTGCGTGTGTGTATGTGTGTGTATGTAGGTGCGTGTTGTGTAGAGTACAGTAGGTTAGTTTATGTTTTATGAAACAGATTTAATTCGGTGTCATTGTATGTTTTTGTTTTTAACCATTCAAATAATTTCTGTTTGACGTTAAAATATTGTTCGGGATATATGTTTAGAATTTTATTAATTTTATTATAAAGGTAGGCAGAACGTGTTATATATTGGTTGCTAGCAAAAGTGGTCTTAGCACCATAGGTTTCAGCGATTTTATGTTTAATTCTTTTGTTTAATGAACTGGATTTAATGAATTTTAATGATTTATGAGCTTTAAGAATGATACGTTGGATATACATTTGTCTGACAGTCAATATCTGGCTCATTGAATATAGCGTGTCCGTTGAGAAGCGATATGGCTTGAAGTGCATAACTTTTAGCAAAAGCCTTTGCGCTCTCTCAACTTCAATGAACTTAGATTTAGCAGCTCCTCCCCATACAGGAATACAGTATTCCAATATTGACTGGGCCAATGCTTTATATATTTTATGCAATAAAGCCCAAGAAGCTTTGTGGCGTAACATCTTAAATATCCAAATCAGTTTACGCAATCTACATCCTATAGCTTCTAGCTGTGCATCCCATGATAGTCTTTGATCTATTAACACACCAAGGTACTTGAAAGAGTTTACTCGTTTGATTATGGAACAGTTATTACAATCCTCACATTGAATGCTATTGGAAACATGAACAGTTATATTATAGTTACTATCTGGCTGGGTTCGATTATAGATGGAAAAAGGCATATAGTTTGTTTTGGTTGTGTTTAGTGACAGTAAATTTGACTTCAGCCAACAGGAGACAGTGAAGAGACCTCTTTCAGTAGTATCTTTAACTTTAGTCCAGCTAGTATCTGTAAAAACAATTGCCGTATCGTCTGCATAAGAAAATATTTTAGCATTGCTTATTTTTAAATTACAGAGATCATTAATGTAAATTAAAAACAAGGTAGGTCCTAAGACACTACCTTGTGGTACGCCATAAGTAATTTTTGAGGCACGACTAACAAACTGTCCAATTTTCACTTCTTGAGTTCGGTCGCTCAAGTAGTCCCTAAAAAGAGCCAGCGAGGTATCTCTGATTCCTAAATTTTCTAACTTTTTCACAAGTATGGGGACAGAGACCGTATCAAAAGCTTTTTTTAAATCAAGGAATACAGCCAAAGACTTTTTACCACTGTCAAGACTCTTAACAATATGCGAGGTTAGAGCTTCAACAGCGTCCTCCGTGGATTTGCCCTGACGAAAGCCATATTGAGAGTCTGACAAAAGCTTAAATTTATTTAAATAGTTTAATAATCTCACATTTATAATTTTTTCTATTAACTTTGATATTGACGGCAAAACGGAAATTGGACGATAATTACTAACGTCATCTCTGTCACCACCCTTGTGAACGGGAGTTATGATAGATCGTTTAAGCAGGGACGGAAAGATTCCTTTTCTAAAGCAAAGGTTAGTTAGATGACAGATTATTGGAACAACTACTAATTTAGCTATTTTTAAAAATTTTGTTGGTATATTATCCCATCCGGGGGCACTATCTGTTTTAAGAGACATAAGTACATCATGTACTTCTTTACAGTCTGTATCAAGAAGTACAAAGGAGTTTAACTGGCTTGTGTGAGTATTGGAAAAAAATAAATCACTTGTTTGGACAATATCAGTGGCCAGTTTTTCACCTACGCTAGCAAAGTAGTTATTGATATAATTAATTGATTCAGTAGGAGAAGATCTTATGTTTAGTAATTCTGTATTATCTGATTTTGAGCAGTTCAAGTTAGTTATAGATTTAATGTTATACCAAAATTTTTTAGAGTTTTTAGATGATTTTTCCAACTGATCTCTGTCGTATTTTCGTTTTAATTGTTTGATAAGTTTATTGCAGAAATTACGATACTTTTTATATGAGATTTTTAAAATTTCATTAGATGGGTCTAATCTTAGCCTTTTTTGCATTCTATTTCTGTTTCGAATACATTTTAATATTCCGGGAGTTATCCACGGCTTTATAACTCTTTTATTTTTAGGTACACGTATAGTTTTGGTGTTATCTTTCAAGGACTCAGCAATATTATAAATAAGTTTTTCAATTACAGTTATTGGGTTATCACAAAAAAGTAATTCTGACAGATTTTTCTCCGCTAAACTAACAAGAGCCCCATCAAAATCTACAATGGTTTTTATGCTCATATGAGATTTATGTTTAGATATAAGTGAAGCCAAACAAAGAAATATCATATTATGGTCTGTGATGGTAGTGTTCAGGACTGCGATTTGGGCAGAATTTATGTTTTTGTCTAATTTTAACATGAAGTGATCAAGACAATTATTTTCCCTTGTTGGGAATGAGTGACCCGGCATCAAACTGTGTATCGACAACATGTTCACATAGTTTAATCTATTATTACGTTCCTGACTTTGCTCTGTTTCTTTAGCGACAATATTTATATTAATATCACCAGTTAATATAATATTTTTAAAAGATTTTAAAGTTTCCAGATGGGAATTTAATGAATTGATGAACTGTATAGCATTTATGTTTGATGGCGAACGATAAATGCCCAAAACAACAGTAGTACCAATACTTATTTGAATACATGAAGCATGACATAATTTAATTTCTTTTGCTTTTGTGGAAACAATATTTTTATTTAAATATACCACAACCCCATCATTCTGATTGAGGTGATGAGTCGTGGCATGAGCATTATAATTAGAAAGGTTTGGAATTGTTTTACTAGGATTAATTCTACATTCGGTTAGTATAATTATATCAGGGGCAAAGTTTAATACATTTAAGGCAACATTCAAGTCGCATATATTACTATAAACACTTCTAATATTTTGTGATATGATAGTTAAGTCGTTTTCTTTAACGGGTATATACTGCTTAAGGTCTTCAATATCACATTGCATTGCTCTACTAACTTCGAGATCGTCTATTTCATTCTGAGTAGTAAGAGACCTATCCATAACAATGTGATAAACTTAGTAAGCCAAGTATGTATAGTATGTAAGTTATATATATAGTAGTATAATATATAGATATTTTTGTATACAATATCGTTGTAATAAAGTTAAGCTGAGTACGTGTGCTCCTGTTGTGAATGGTTATAATATATACTTTTGTAGTCAGAAAATATATGGTTATTAGGTGATGTGCATGTGTGAATGTGTATATGTGTATGCAAGATTTAGGTATGTATACTTCGTAAATGTGTAAGTGTGCTGTTGATTGTATGATGACGAAAAAAGGTAAATGAGTTTTATGATGTGTAGTATAAATGCACTTAATACTAATAATTACATTAACAGCTAATTCTAATAATAACCAAAACATAATTTTACATATAATATTTTTAAAGTACTTTAAATTGAAACACAATTGGTACATAATGCCAGCTACATATAGTCATTTTTGTAATAATTGATGCGCTTGTGACTCACTATTTATGTTAATAATAGGTGAGTTTTCATCTTTCCGTAGATAAACTTTACCATAAGCAGTCCAACAGAACCGATACGTTTTCGTTTTAGCGATGTCTCGAGCCAGAAAGAACAGACGGGCCCCTCTTGGAGTAAGTTGTTCCGATATGTAAATCGGAGTGTCTTCGGCTGTTCGAATCCCTAAGTGTTTGGCACACAATTTAGATTTATGTTTAATATTGTAGGCTTTACACATTTTCAAAATGCCAGTTTTTAAAGTGGTGGAGGAAGTCTCAACAACGATGGAGCTATTTTTGGTTTTTTCTTTTTTTGTCCGTACTCTATAAATGTCCCTAATATCGGTTTTCTCAATATTATAGCCTACATTTCTGGCCAAACATAAAACCATTTCAGTAATGTCTTCTTTGGTTTCGTTGGGTTGTGAAGGAACGGTCTTTATTTCGAAGTTACATTTACGCATCCCTCTTTGAAGATCTTCAATCCGATCCTCCAGCGTGCTTATATACAGTTGATCGTCCTTAATTTTACCTTCTAATAATTCAATTTTCTTTTTAAATTCCTCATTCTGGTCGGTTAAATAGGCGATTGAATTTTCGATGTTTATATTTGTTTGTTGTATTTCTTTTTGAGTAACAATAATTTTTTGAATTTCCTTCGATTGTGTGGCAAATAAAGATGTTATCATACTTTTTATCTCCAGTTTAAAATTATCTAGGTCTATGTTGAATTCGGTTTCTCTAGCCCGTTTGTTCCGATACGCAACATAGTTCGGTGGTGTTTTATCCTCTCTACTAATTAAATCCATTTCTGAGTAGGATGCTGACTTATTTAACGATGAATCCATAGTACTAGGATAGTGTATATCAGTAGGAGCTTTTATTAAATAATGCTGGTTAGATCTCGTATGGTAGGTGGGATTTTAAATTCCAATCAGTAGTTAGTAAGTAAATCGTAAGTGCAAGATGGTCCGGTCAAAAGTACCTCATAGGTGCTATAAGCAGTTGGGCGGAGTCAAACGACCAATTACAAAGCAGTTGGGCGGGGTCATAGGACCAATGGTCAACAGTTGGGTGGAGCCACCTGACGAATCACGCAGCTGTAGGCAGAAGTTTTAGTCGCAAGCGCATACAATTTATATCAGTGTGGCCAACGACTTCCAGTAGGTACCAGGGCAACAGGTAAACAGAAGATTCACTCACTTTACTGACGGTCTCTTGCGATTTATGTTCTCCTATTTTCCACAACACTATTTATTTACTTCAAATTTAATTATTTTTATAATAAGATAAAAAAGAGGTTCAAGTAGCACGTCTACACCGTACGGCGATCCGGAGGGAAGAGCTGAGGGAAAAGCTCTATTGGTGTTGCAAATGTCCATGGGCGACAGCACTCACTTACCATCAGGTGATCTGTCAGCTCGTTTGCCGCCCCATCCTATAAAAAAAAAGATAAGACGGCAATCACGCTATGTACAAGCAGTAACTGGTCAAAACCTGGACTAGATTATTACGAGTAGCAGATTCTGACAAAAGGCACAGCAAAATGCTTGAAAGTCGTGTAATTGTTCTTTGTCTTGTAATTTTCACTTACCTATGGAAGGTCGAATTATTATCGAAGGTATACTTCCATGGTTAGTGGCTACCACGTGTTCTGCTAATGCTTTTGTGAACGTGTAAGTATTTGGCCTGTTCTCTGCAACAATAAGTAACACTATATAATACTTTTAGTTACGTTTAGGATATTCTGTTCCATAAGAATATAGTTATAAGTATAATTATGTTTCTTTAACACTTCATTCATTTTATTACATTTCCAATATTTTACAGATCATGTCAAATGTTGAGTAAAAATATCCTTGAATCGTTTTCGATAGAATTAAAATCAGTTATATTATAGAAATAACAAATGTTCTCGAATTCAGTAATAACTAAAACAATAATCTTCTGCGAACTTTAAGAAAATAAAATTAAAATCTTACTTATAAGTTCCCTAGTATGTAATTCAGTAATTCCACTTTTCAACAAATTCTTGACTTCATCTAAATCGGCAGGGGGTGGGTACAGAACTTCATCTATAACGTCTTTGTTTGTATTTGAATACGTCGTCGAGACGTAAATAAAAACCTAAAAAGAAGAATATTTACTTATAATAAAGTATATGTACGCATTTCCGTGGTTCATTTTAAGCTCTTTGAGTTTATTTTTTTAGTAATTAATTATTAAATTAACGATGAATAGTACGTTAAACTTCTACTAGAATAAAATTTATTTTTAGTTTTGAATTTAATAAAACCTATTTCATACTAAACACAGACATAACACTTGAAAATTCAGTGGTTCTAGCCAGGATTTCAACCCTGAGCTAATGTTTAAATTCATCTTGAACACGGCGATGAAGGCAATACATCGTGTGGAAACCTGCACATGCCGGAAGAAATTCTGACATATGTATGTATGCACCACCAACCCGTAGTGGAGCAGCTTGGATAAGCTCTTTAACCTTGTCCTTAATAGGAGAAGAGGCATGTGCCCAGCATCAACAGGCTATTACTTCACTACTCTATTTTTTACTAACCTTTATTTTCTGCATACGACGAGTGAGATCGAGCACTCTTTCTGTACCTTCAACGTTGTTATTCATTGCTATGTCAAGGACTTCATTAAACAGTACAGTTGCGGCAGCATGGAAAACTATGGACACCTAATGAGTCAACAAGTAAAATATAATTTTCTTAAGTATTCGTTGTTACTTCTAGTACCTACATATTGAAATTAAAACGTTTTAAGCTTCGATAAAAAAATGGATCTAGTAGAGAACTTCCGGCAGGCGCGGTCCGCAGGGGGGGGGTCACAGGAGACATGACCCCCCAAAAACCATACATGTCAAAGGAAAAATATTTGGTGGCAAAGTGAAAATGCAGATAAAACATGTCAAAATGTCCAATTTTCAATACTCACGCAAACATTCTAAGTGACTTATAAGAAAAAAATAATTATACTATAAAGTTTAGTATTTTATTCGTGACCCCACCCAAAACTTGTGTCCCTCCCCAAAATTTGAAGCTGCGACCGCGCCTGACTTCCGATTTATTCCTACAATGACACGCGAGGTTATTTAATGTCATTATTATTATATAAGTGATAAAAAGTATATATTATGCTTACTTTGTTAGTCAATATTTTCTCGTCTTCAATGTTTATTCCCAGTTTTGGCTCAGAGATATCGCCTCTGATTGCAACCATTTTGTCAAACGCTTTCGGTCTTTCGTCTCGTAATCTTGAGAAGAGCTAAAATTCGAAAAAACAATTCTGATAAAATAATTATTGTAAACGTAAACAACAATGAATGCGTTTTGATGCTACTAGTAAATATTAAATTATAGGGATTCAAAGACTTTGGTATAACCCTCTACACTCTACAGGGCTCCAATGAAATTGCCGTATACATTTATCAATATGTACGTGTGTCTGATTTTTTTTTCAATAAACGCAGTTTTTCTCGCTACATTTCCCATCATCGTTTATCGGTTGTTGTTAAAATAAGGCGAATTATAATCTTCAACTTACCGGCAGTTGTAGCATTTTCTGAATTCTCTGTTGCGGATTTTCGTTGTTCTTTTCTCGAATTAAAACGTAAACTTTGTCTATTCCTGGGCAGCTGTAGAGTAACTTCTCTATCAGCACCTAAAATAACTAATATTTTAACACAAGTCTTTATAGTTATTCTTTTGGGTGCTAATCTATCATTATTATACATATGTACGATCTGTGATTTTTAAGTATATAATCTCTATATATATAAAAATGAATTGCTGTTCGTTAGTCTCGCTAAAACTCGAGAACGGCTGAACCGATTTAGCTGATTTTAGTCTTGAAATAATCGTAGAAGTCCAGGGAAGGTTTAAACGGTAAAAAAAATGGAAAAATCGCAAAGAAAATTTATATTTAAACATGTAAAATAAAGACACTATAAGAACACTTTGGTTAACATGACACCGTCTGTCGGGCCCACTAGTTATGAATATTTGTAAACCATTAATAAAAAATTTTATTAACTTAATGACTATTTTATATTATTAAAGTATAACAATTATGCATTAAAAATATTTTAGCAGTCTTATTACCCGTTCAGAGGTGGAATTCGGTAAAATCCGTTCTTAGTGGATATCTCTAAGTGATATTCGTATATGAAATTATATAACTACGGCTCCAGCGTAAAACTTCTATGAGATAGTGATTTATTGAGCAATAAATCACTTATTCAATAGAAATATATAAATATTACAAATACCTTTCCCAGAAATCCTGTGCCGCCAGTGATAAAAACAGATTGTCCATCATAAAACTTCGCTACCTTTTCATACATTTTGAAGATAGTCCTGCCCAAAATCGAAAATAATTTTTATTGATTATTACACTAGTCAACACGAATTTTGTGACTGAGTTCTGTGTACGCAATTTTGATTTCTTATACGTAATTAAAAAAGAAATCATATTTTTACCTAATAAAGTTTGCATTTGTAGCTATCAGGAGGAAATATCAATTTTTAGGTCAAATGGCAAACTTTTCACATTAGTTGACATATAAAAAGAAAATAAACTGTATTATATTAATGTATATCACTTTTTTCAGTAAGGAACATCAAAACCAAACAATAAATCCAGAAAATGTACTACTTAAATTAAAAAAATCATATTTATAGTATTTCAACCACCAAAAATAACCTCCATCATGATTTCATTATATTGGTCCCGATACCGTGGCCAATTCATCACGTCTTGGTGAAAATGCTACTCTTGTTTCTCTAAAACTGCTCCCAAGTCGTCTTTCAATAGTTCCAGGCGAATATGTAACATGTGCCCTTTCGAAAAGATTCAGCCGATGATTTTGAAGTCTTCGACCATATAAGAAATATGCTATGTGTAATTCTTAGTTCTTTTAATACCGAGGCATTCTATGTACCATTGACAGAATGTGCCACGCCCGTTTTTTACATCTTGTGTATGTATTTAGTAAATGGAATAAATCCGAAATCCCAAGAAATTTCGTCACATCATATTATAATTGTATTTTTATTTATGGCCGACGATACGAATACTGGATTTAATTTTACCATCTGACAATATTAAGGGGAAAAGTTTTTAAATATTAAAAAAAATTGAGATTTTTTTCTTCAGATGTACATTTTATGTACCAGAGAAATTAAAATTAACTTGGATTTTACAACTGGTGTATTTTTAATATTATGTTTT
>DVXP01001260.1:0-15661 GCA_018235645.1 Junonia grisea | reverse complement strand
GATGCACGAGCGATAGAGGGAAACGATTATAACGGATCCCCTTCCTAAAAATAAAAAAAGAAAATTTTTGATTTTTTTTTTTTTTTGTAAACGGGTTTACGCAGCTAAAAGGTATTCAAATGCATACAAATGTTATAATTCGAAAAAAAAGTATGCATCGTTGTTTTTAGGTCCCTACCGGAGTTTTAGGTATTTTATTTTTAACAAATTATTTTTATAATCACGTACTATGAATAATTATTTCTAATAAATAATATATAAGTAATATGTAGTAAAAAGTCTTTTTGTGCTTATGTCTGTATCGGGAGGGACTTATTTAAAAAGAATCCCAACAGCAACGATATATCAAATCACTAATGAGTAACTCAGAAAAAGCGAAAAGGCAACACCAGCCAGTTTCAATTTTTTTAATTCACCCACATACGAAATTCATATTCCAATAGTTCACTTAACACGTGCGAAAGGCGCGTGCTGTACAGCCAAGCGTGGCGTATGGCAGACGAGCAGATGACACGCGACCGTTACACCAGCTGCAAGGACGACGTTGACTTATGCTATTTTTTACACCATTTCGCGTCTCGATATACAATAATAATAGCAACATAGACATAGATATAAAACTCAGGTGTGCATACCTAGCCTTATACGACCTCATACAATGGGATGATTACACGTTTAAAAATAGTTTTAATTAAAAGCGAAAAAATAGCACACGTTTTTGTTGCGATTAAAAACCTAATGGCATGGCGTTTAATAAGTTTTTTTTATGTGAGTAAATCTCAGTCAGTGACCTGTGCAAGGCCGAATAACTTAACACTCTTGCCATCAAGAGCTCAACAAAAAAAATCATTGTCTCACGTTTGTATTCTGAAGACAAATCGTAAATTAACAAAACACATTGAACATAGCATCTAAATATTATGTCCTTCGTAAAAAGACGAGAATAACATAGACAAAACGTTTTTTTTTAATCATAAGATCGAAGTACGCGTAATTATTATTACAAATGTTTATTTCATACGAACGCAACTGGTCACGGACGCATCTCTAGTGGAGCGCGGCAAATGTGCCATATCTTCAATTTGGTCATGCTTTCGCTTCACGATCATTACTATTTATGACGTTTGCTCTGATTCTTGATTCAATTACGATAAAAAGTTGTATCATAATTCAACTCGTCCGTTTACCTACTTTTTATGATTAATACATCAGAGTATCAATTTGTAAATGTCAATGTTATTACTTCATGATTATTGTAATTACGTTTGCAACGTGGTATTTTGCTGTTTTTTTTATTAACTAGGTGTGCACGTGATTTTGGTCCTGTGAACCTTTTAAATAAATAAATTAACTTTTGTAACACAGTGTGAGAATTAATTCTTATTCGGAAAAAAATTTATATTAAAAAAACATAATGACGATGTTTATTGATAAATACATTTCGTAACAAAATAAAATTAACGAGTTAAGAAAAGAAACATTATTAAAAAACCTTAACATATTAACGACCCAGTTTTTATTGTATGTAAAACCTTACTTATTTTGTCTACCTACATATTTTGTAAAGAAAAGTACCTATTTAGGATATTACGCTAAAATTACGTCTCGAAAATAATGTCTTTGAAATTCAATGTCACACAATTCGAACAAACAAACGAATTACATTCATTGTTAGCATTGAAGCATATCTAAATGTACCAGGGAGACAGAAAGCGGAGGAAGTAGACAAGGGCCTATCGAGGGAAGGTCAAAGACTTGTGGATATGATAAAATTCCTCGCATGCCTTTTTTTACAAATATTTACTTTCACATTGTTTATAATCTCCTGTTGCTTTGTTGAATTAAAAATAAATAAATAAAGATATAACTATGTTATTTAACCACGATTTGTTTATGTTTGAGAATTGTTTTATTTATCAAATTATATAAATGTTCGTTAATGTGTTTTCTTTATTTATTTAATAAATAAATTACGAGTATATTGCGATCAAAGTTTATGTAACGTTTTTGTTCTATTCGTTATCCCGCATCCCCTATAGAAGTTCATTTAGACGTGAGTCGCATAGTTTTATATTGCTTTTTTAATACCATCGATAAAAATAACTGTTACGTGTTTAAACTTATGATGATGGCATCATTTATTATAACATTGTAAAATATGTCATACTGGAATTACAACATAATTTTTATCTTAGTCCTACTATTTAATGGTGAAAAAAATTTCAAGTGGCATTTCACTAAAAACGAGAGAAGAATTTAAAAATGACACAGGTATATGAACCTCATACCTCATATACCTGTGTCATAATATATGACGGAAGAAATCTTAGCAACGAGAAAAATTCCACAAGACCTACCTAGACAAACAGACCTTTTAACATAAGCGTTTCTTAAGAACTTGTTTACTCCATACGAAGTGCAAGAAAAGCCGATTAAAACAATTAGCATCAGCCAAGTATGACGAAATGATCCAGCTCGGTTAATTATTAAAAATATTTCTGAGTAATTAGCGGTAGTTAGTGCGTACGCGCCACCATTAGTACTAAACTGATAGTTTGCGCAACTCAGTCCGCTTGGACTGCGCAATACGGCCTCATCATCATAATCCTTAGTAGTATAAGGATATCATTTAGAGACATTTACATATCTTAATAATTGTAACCAACAATGGATCTGATGATGATAGATTCAAAATTTACGTTTATTGTAATAAGCTGCTTTGGGTAGTCCTAGCAGAAGACTAGAGTTTAATAAATGCTCTAATAACTAAACGAAATTTGACCTTTCTAAAGGCAGGAAATCTATCAAACAGGAAATGTACAGAGAAGTTGAAAAGCTCATTTAGTATAAAAATCAATTAAAAGTGGCGGTTGCAATGTCATTGATACATTTTACCTACTTTAATTACACTACATAATGTGACGTAAATTCGAGAAAACGAGTCACCTTATAGGTACATATTTAGTGATTACCATCGACTAGGCACTTTCTTTCGAAGCGTTAGATGAGCTACAAATGCTTATGAAGGGATAAGAAGTTAAATGAGATAGGAAGTTAAGAAAGGAGTTAGGGTCATCTCGAACTTTGCTTGTAGCGCAAAAATGCCTATGTACAATACATACTCGTATTTTGCAAACATTTAACGCGTCAATAGGTGTTAAATATGATAATTCCTAAGCAATTCACTATTGCAAAAATATTGTTTTCATGCAAAATTTTGTAACGAAATTATCAAGCAATTAAATCGACATAAGGTCAAAAATAACGTGCCTAGAAATTTTTGTAATATATTAATAGGCGTAAAATTACAATTACATGTATTACATTAATTTGATTTCCAAGTTTAATGCATTTACATTTTTTTTATTTGAAATGACTCGCACTGCTTTATCACAATTTTTGGTATATAATAAAAACTATATCCACTCATTTTATTTGGTCCACCCATGAATAATACTTATTCATAAACATTGTCACGAATGTATCGAGAAGTCGATTTCTACTATTTTTACGTAATAACTCTTCAATATGTTATCTCACAAATTGCTGTTCACAATTGTTACCATTAAAAATAACTATCTAACATTTATCTACTATTAAAGAGAGTAATTCAAATTATATAAGAATCAATTTTCGTTTTAACACATACTTAAATCTCATTGTAGCTAATGAATGTTTATTTTCATTAAGCACTATTACGCTAACAAATATAATACATAATTTTATTAATACTGAAATAACGTGTTGTGCTTAAAGTTAGAAGTTAATACGAACACGTATGTTTAATGATAGTTCCAGTAGCAAAACAATTGTCAATCGAATAGTGTTTACCCGATTCGAATCGGCTATCATTACAAATAAGTAGCACTTTGTTACTGTGATTCATATCTTGACTCAGACAACCGCAAGCCTTGTTTTAGTGAGCAAAAATATTAATTAACTACGATTATCGATTATGAATCCTATTCCTTAAATAATAAGGTATGAAATTGTTTAACATTACGAACATTTAAATTACGCGTATACACTACTATTCAAATACTTGAGTTCCCAGTGGCTACGTCAAAGGTTTATGAGGGGTGCCGAAATCAAAGCTCAATGGTCTTGCACTCGCACAATAGAATCTGCAACGGTTTTAAACATCTGCTTACAACGTGCATTAAAATGTCGCAGCTTTATCAAATTCAGTAATAATAACAAGTTGCCTAACATCGTTTCGAGGCATCGATTTAAAGCTCATGAATTCCCACATTACAACCAAAATACATAAGAGTTAATAGTTTGATCATAAGGAAGGTGCCGACACGCATCACGCGTCGCGCATTCTCGACCTATACCCGACCATAATGGATCAAGAAATTAGGTCATTCACTGTTTGAACCGATCATTACACCCGTCACCTTCAGTTTTCCCACGAGTCATTTACCTAACTCTTTGTTTTTTTTGTTTCACAGGATGTCAAATTTTCAACGTACAAGAAGCAAGGTTTGGTGGGGTGACGCACCGCCAAATATTGGCAGCCCAGTGGCTCAACCCGAGTGGAACCAAAACAATCGCAGAGACGAACAAGAATGGGAGCCTCAGCTTCCTCATTGGATTGCTAATCAGCCCGAACAGAATAACAATAGCCGTGATAATTTAGCACAAGCGAATAATATGCCAAATCAGTGGCCTCTTCGACATGGCAGCCCCGGCAGTCACAAGAGCCAGGATTCTGGATTCTCAGATTCGGACAGTTCCCCACCGACTTCACAGTATTATTCTTCACACGAAGGTAGTGATAAAAACAAATCATCGAATAGCAGTGACTCGAATAATAATGAAAACATTACTATTAAACAAGCCATCGATTTTCACAGTAAAGATGTTGTTGACAGTCCAAAGACGTCTGATAATGCAAGTAGCACTACTCCCACACCTAAGCCTAGGTTGAGAAGCAGTAGTGTAATTCAAACTCCTTACGATTTACAAAAGTACTGCGAAATACACCATGATGAGGAGCATATGGAATTGTTAAAAGATAAAGAATATGGTGATGAAAGCAAAATAGAACCTAAATATCCATCTCCAAAAAATGTAAATAACGATAAACAAATTACTGATAAAATTAGCAAAACGACTGATAAAAATTTAGGTACAAAATCTATGAAAAATGGCAACAACATAATATCGAATAATAATTCTCCAAATAACACAATACATAATAAAGAAAATAATCCAAATACAAGTGCAATAGAAGTAGATACCAAAGATATATCAGTAAAAAATTTAAATATTTTAAGTCCCTCGAAAAAGTATCCAGTTAAGAAATTTGTTTCTAGCACCGATAGTGATAACACTAAATCAATTAAAGTAGCCAAAGTAAAAGACTTAGAGACCAATAAAAATAAATCAGATGACAGTATCGAATATATAAAACTATCACACGATAATGAAATTGCTGTTAACAATCAGCCTAGAGTTCGCACACCGATTACAAATGTATCGTATGTTCCAACAGAAAGGATTTCAGCAGCAAGAGCCGAGTTTAAACGTAGCATGTCTAATGAAGACAATATTCCTATTTCTACAACTCCCAAATTCCAAAGAAACAGGCTTAACCAATCTCTTAATTTTGAAGGACAGAGGTTAGATCAACAAATCTTAGATATTCATGATGGTTATCGTTCTCTTGGATACATAGAGGAAGATGAATCATCCGAATCAAAACCAGTTTATCCAAAGGAACAGATCCACAAACCAACGAAAGCTTTATTAGGGAAAAATATCATGGACAGTCTCCACTTAAAACCTTCAAAAAAAGTAGGTCCTAAGGCTAAACATCGTACAGCATTAAAAGGGGATAAAGTAAAAGAACCATTCAAACTATTTGCCTCAAAAAAGGAAAAGCCTGTCGTTGACAGCAAGGCTGGCGGTGTTTTAAATGGAAGTCGGGTGCCATCATTAGGTCTCCCTCGAACGTGTGAACAAAACTCATGGGTTATTGTTGGATATCCAGAACAACAAGAAATGTTAATACCACATTACAATGAAAGGCTCGTATCAACAGAAAGTGATACAAATCTAAAAGAAAAAGATAAAACATCAACTGATAATCACGACAAAAATGGAAGATTGACCCCACCGCCACAGTTCCAAGATAAGCAGAAGATTCCATACGATACAGTTTCGAAGTCAGATAAAGATTTAACGCACGATTCCAAAAGGGAGAAATTAAAACAGGATGGCATGGACTTCATGGATGTTCAGTTAGACTTAGCGTGTACATCGACACCTAAAATGTTGGCACCCCATGAGTTTATGAACGGTGTACAAAGTAGCAATAAGAAAAATCCTCGTAGAGTCAATCTCTTAGAAAATTTCAATAGCGGGTGAGTGGAACCATTTTTATAATATTTTCTTAGATTTCGAAGTTAATACACATAGAAATAATAGTATTTCACCATGTTCGAAGAGCCAGGATGATATAAAATGATTCATATACTCATTTATGTAATTCCTATAATCACAGCACAATACGCTTATTAAAATTACATTAATATTTAACAATCAAACATTTAATAACTAGCTCTAATGATTTCAGGTTAATTCTAAACAATCGCAACGAGATACTGTACAGGGAGAGGAGCATAGACCAGACAACGTTAGAACGATTGTGCGAAAGAAAACCTGAACCTGTTCAGTATTGGCTGTGCGATTTGGTCGGTTCCTGTGAGAATGAATGTATGACGACGTTGCAAAGCAAACCTCTGGGTGCGGAGATGAAAGCCATGGTATCGGCTAGTTCAGCCACTATTACGGGAAATATTAAGAAGGTGCAAACACATGGGCAGATCATAGTCCACCAATACAGTGACGTCATAAGGTAAATGGAACGTCTTCTTTGATAGATGGATAATCACTGAAATAATTTTACAAAACGAACCATACAAACTTTTTAACATTATAATTAAAATATATAGATACATAATATAGACATAAATATACATATTTATATAAAACATAAAAAAAATCAAAGTGTAAGGGGCTTTAATCAAACCTAAAATCGTCTTTATTAAGATTGCATAAATTAAAAGCAATTCGCTATTTGCAATTTGCCATTTAGGAATTCCGTTCCCATGTTCGGATGCCTTTCATTGAATCTAGATTAAATTTAAATAGAGCCCTTCTTGTTTAATTTAATCAATTAAAGATAAGCGTTTACAATTGTCGAGAATAACGCGCGCGAAAATGGAAACCTCATTTCTTTGAAAAGTTCGATACAAGTGGGACTTTGATTATTACAACTAACTTTTTTTTCAGGCAAATCGAATCAAACAAAACTAGTGAAGAACAAATATGTCTCCTAGTAGCAAACATTAACGAATTCGTGCTAGCACATAGCATAACACTAAACACGAAGCCTCCTGGAGAGACTCCAGAAAGATGGGACAAAATCAAGCAATCCCTTCAAATGTACCTTCAAAAACTCATTGATATTGGAGAGGACGTCAAAATTGAACTGAACGAGAGCAGACCGGAGTGGAGTCTGGTCCAGAAGCATTTGGACACGTTGATCGAAATATTTCTAGAAACCACCAAAGCTGTCTTGGTACAACAAATGAAGGTAGGCAACTTTTTTTAAACCATAAATAACTGGCAGCCCTATGCGAGATAATCGATCATTCGTTTTTTTCTTACTCTATTCATACATCTCTTCAGTAGTTTTACATAAACTTGCACATTTACAACAGCAGTAACATTTCCCGTTGTAAAATAATACTAACATTTTCAACTTTCACCTTTTCATTTCTGATCATAAACACTAATACATACTAAATAAGAAAGTTCAAATGTTTTTCGAAACTAATAAGGCCCATAAAAATCTACTATCATACTAATTGGTCGTACAATCTAAATGTAATGAATTTAATTGAAATCTAATACGGCTTAGTGGCGAATGCATCGAATAAGCGGAGATATAATCTAGCGATTTACATAAACAAGTGGATATTAAATATCTATGGAATGCAATATTCAATAGAGTATAGCGTTATGGCCTATCCTACGTTCTGTAATCCCGATTACATATTTTATGCGCTATGGATTGTAAAGAACATCGTGTTGTATTTATTATTTAGGTACCTACTTCCCTATAAATTATCTGTTACGCTGCATTTCCATGTTTAAATGATTATAAGGAACGGATTTAGGAAATATTTTTCGTTTAATTTTCGTGTTGAATACGATTATACTCGTATCCATTTAAAATCGCTAAAAAAAATACCAACTATCATAACAAAAACAAATTATTTTTACCCTTACTTTTCCAGTTTGGGTACGCCATGTTTAAATACATATAATAACACTAAGTCATTTCTAAGTGAAAATAAATATAGGTAATTGTCCGAAGTAATAGCTCTAAATAACCAATTAATTGAAAAAATAACCCCCCTAAAGCAGCCGAGCGACAAGTAATACTATATTTTCCCCTTTTTTGCAGACCCTAGTATCAATAATCGAAGAGCCGCCATCCGACATGATCCTAAAGAGCACGCTAACCTCCATCGGGCATTTAGCGATGTTAACGGAAAACACAGAGAACTCCTTACACGAAAAGTGCGCTAAAATTATGAAGAGTGTTACAGAATTACCGTTTGTGGACTGTGGGGTACCACGAGCGTTACTAACAGCCATTATTGAGACTAAAAAGAGCTCGATAAAAGCGTTATCTTTGAGGGCGCTTGCAACTGTATGTGTTACTGGGGACGCGGTCAAACAGTTTGAGGAGGTAGGTTTTATGACTATTTATAGGGTACTTTTCATAATAAAAAAAAAATATATTATTTAAAAAAGTATTATCTTAACCGTTTAAAAATCTTGCAGTTGCTACAACTTGCTAAATACTTGTGCATTATAATTAAGTAGCGAATTTAATTTTATAGAAAATATTGATTTTTAGCGTACCTATATTTTGAGCGCATCTTATCGTTTTATAATACGCACAATAATAACTTGACAATTAGGAGTATTATTCTGTATTTTCCATATTATTGTTTTTTACTAATAATCTATTTATCTTTTAGGGTGGTGGTATAGAAATCCTGTCGGACATACTCTCAGATAAATCGAACCCAGAACCCCAAATGAGAGAAGCCATCACCGTCCTAACTCAAATAACCGCGCCCTGGCTGCGAGGTCACTACGACCTCACACAGCTACACATATTCTTGAAAAGCATCGTCGAAAATATTACCGGTAAGTAATATAATAAATTTTGTAATACAAAGTACCTATACTATAAAGCTTTTGACACCGGCAGTGCGCGGGTTAAGTTACGATGACTCGATTCTCCAAAAGTTATTTTTACACCCTTTAGAATGTGCGTATTAAAATCATTTTCCTTAACTAAATAATGCTAAATATTTGAGTGTGTAAATGTATTTAAACGTAGGTACATACATAGATATTAAAAACAACATACTTATATTAAAACTAGTTAATTGATTTAAAAAATACTTTATCTGGAACGTAACTATAAAATAAAAAAATCCCACCGAACGTCGTCGTAGATTCGGGAAAACCAGAAAAAAAAGAAAACATGAGATACGCAAAAAATATTAATATCATAATTTTAAGCTATTAGGTATGTGGCCTCTCTTGAACGACTTGAATGTTTATAGAAATTTGTTTTTTTTACACATTTCCACTTGGTTTGTCCTTGACAATGAAAAAAAAACAGATGTTATTTATTCAGTAGAAAAAAAATCTTATATTAAAGAAATAAGTAAGTATTATAACTACATCCTTTAAAACCCGACCTTTAAAAACATTGATTTATTTTTTATCAACTGCTTACTGTGCTAATGGCATTTACAATTATTTAAATTATATATTATTATTTCCTCTTACATCATGTTATTTAATGGTATTGTTATAAATATTAATTTATAATACCTAAATAGTCGTATTAAAACCATTCCACTGTTAATTGAACATTATCTTGTAGTTAAAAAAAATGTAATATTATTATTACATACCTAAATGTTTTAATACTTCAACAATTTTGTGCCTCAAAATACAGTTGTTATTGTTTAGGAAAATACAAATAATTTCACTTAAAATTCGTAGCATCACATTCATATTTATATTTTATTACGCATAATGTTGTTCTAAGAACCAAGGAAAACACCTCATAGCAAATTGCACTATTATGCGACATCTAGTGGTAAATAGCGTAAATAGATTTTAAGTGACATCTATTGTTGAATAGTTATCACAATTTCTTTGATTTTAGTGCCATCTATTATCAAACATTATAATCATTCCAAAATGTCTATGGTATTATTATAATAAGAATTGTTTGTATGTATGTAACGAATAAAATCAAAAACTTATTAATTAAAAAAAAATCTTATAAAAATGCAAATATCCATGAAGTTGGATGACTCGTAGCCCTTACAAGAATAATATTTACTTTTCTCTCGATGCCACAACGCGTCAGACCCTTAAACGTATTGAAGAATGTGCAAATAATCCTGAAAATCCCACAACTCAACAAACAGCTTCGTTTGAATTGTTGTGGGAAGAAATATCCCAGAACGTTATTGACAATTTAAACTTTTTATTAAATACCAAATCAAAAATTTTAAAGAGTGCGGGTTTTGAACCCGCACTCTTTTTTTAACGCTGGGGAATGCATTGATGAATACTGCCCAGGGATATTTAGGCGGTTATGTGGGACTCCTAGATTAGACATCCAGACTACCCACTAAAACCCAGTGGTACCCTCATCGTCCCCGTTGAGCGCCACGGGATCGCTTACGTATGCTACCGAACTTCACAGTGTTTTAGTTTGTTAAGCTGTAGACGATTATTGACAAGATAAATAATCAAGGAAAATTACTAAGATTTAAGAATTATAAAAAAGTAAAATATTAAATATTTTTATTTAAAATACTATAGGTAATTAACAACTTATACATTTCTTTCCAGATATTCTATCTCGAACGGATTGCTGTCAACTGCTGTTACTCTGCACTGCGTGTCTCGTGAATCTCGTAAGAGAACTTGAGTTGGAAAAGAAAGAAGACGCTAAGAAAGGCTCCGACATCATTGAGGTGTTGACGCAGTACAAAACTCTCGACCGGTTGCTGGATGCGGTGAAACGGAGAGGACCGAATCTGTCCGTATTCTTGCAGGTCAGTTGCTATTAAAATTTTAACTCCCTTAAAACAAACCAAAGCAGGGAACATACGTTTATTAGGGAATATAACCCTAAGTCACAATGGGGTTGGGGTGTTTCTACATGGTAACGTAGTCGTGGATTCTGACTTTCAGAGTCGACAAAAAAAAACTGTCGTTGAGTCAAAGTCGAAAATGAGAGTGGAAGGAGATCAAAGTCTTAAAAATAGGCCACATAGTATGAGTACGTTCCCTTAGCTACTTTACACCAATTTTCTGTCACTATGTGGTACCAAGCTTTGTCTAAACCGTTTGTATTTAAGCTACAACCAAAAATAGATAATACAATTTTAATTATATCTCACATAGTATTAAAAACATTAATTCCATCACCAGGAGCAAACAGCTGCACTACTCGCGTCGCTATCCCGCATCCCGCGCTGCATTCTCTCGCTATCCCGCGCACCGTGCGCCGGCGCGGCGCTCGCGTGCTTCGTGCGCGCGGCGCCCGCACTCGCACCGCGTGCTGCGGAATTGCGTGCGCAGTTGAGGCTGCATTGCCACGCTGCGGAGGCTATATCACGGTAAATATTACTTTTAAGTTGTGTGCCAATCAGATAGGATATTCTGAGGTCTGAGTAATATAAGCAATCGTGTATTTCTGTAGTAACTTTGATATTCTGTAACTAATGTCCTGTGTTGCGTACACAATCATGTATTTTTGTGGTAACAAAATTAAAACACTAATAATTTTGTATAAACTTTTTATGCATTAATAATATTTCCTTTAATAAATAATAAAATAAGTAGCAATTAAAATGTATGTTGATTTCAAATTCTTGATTCCCAAATTAAATAATGAATTTTTGAATTTGTAATATACATAATATTATATTTCTTGTTCTGAAAAAAAAACTTAACATATTGGGGATATTAACATAAAATATCACACCTAATTCAATAAACCTCATTCCAGACTCGCAGTAGTACCAGACGTAGCGAATCAAATCGTCCAACTCGAGGGCATTCCCCATCTTACCCGCCTGGTTAGGATGCAGAGGACCCGCCCTCACACGGACGTCAACCCGGACCAGACCCTCATCCACTGCCTTAAGGCTCTCCGGACGATTTACAAACACTACCCGGAGGCCTTCACAGACCAGAAGGATGTTGATGAGATGATCAAACCACATTTAATGGAATCTTTAATGCTTTTCTCTGCTAAGCAAGAAAGCTATGTGTAATGTACATAAACTTTATATGCTACCCAATGAAATATTACTTAATAAATTTCTACTTTACTTGAAAGTAAATTATTATTATTTACTCTATCATAAATGTATCCTACACTTAGTTTTTAGGTGACTTCATTGTAATTAAGAGCTGAAGCCATTCCAAAGATTATTTAGTTAATGGTAAAGTCGATCATAAGATATTTTACTCATTTAGCCGGACTATATTTCACTTTTATAAGTGCTTTTTTCTTTATATACCTTAAGATATTATTCTGACAATTGATAATTATTTCATGCTATACTTTAATAAAATCTTGGAAACATGTTAGGTGTAAACTTGTAAATAAAATGTTTATAGCTTTCGTTTAATTATTTATCTTTTTAGTTCCCGAGAGGCCATAGTTGGGCTAGTCTTATTCTGCATGTTAAGTCTGTGCCACTTAATAACTTTATTATGAAAACAAAATTTATTATAGCCTATCATTTGTGATAGACGAACATATATGAAACATCACAGCTCTTAAACCTTATTGTGAAATCAAATACCACCTATAATATAACTTGTACTCATACTTAGAATTTGTAAAAATATATAAAATAAGAACTTTATCTGTTCTATGTACTGTTATGAGTTTATAAAATAAAGTATAATGTTCTATTATAAATATATTGTTTTATTTGAATAATGAAAATTATTTTCCTGCTTTGTCTTTGTAACTAACCCGATAACAACCATTAGCATGAATTTTGAAAAAGATCAAATGACAATATTATTATGCAGAAAATATAATTATATAATTTATTTTAACACCTACAATTTAAAGGTTTTGTTTTTGAAAATATAAACAAATTATAAAACAAGTTTTTAAAATATAAAAATTTATTTTATTCATTTATAAACTTCTTTGATATTTATTTTTTCATTCTTATCCTCAAATACATTTCAAATTTTTTATTTACACTATAATACACAACAATACGTCATCCATATGATTGCTTGACATTTTTTGAGTGAACTATGTCGACTGTAGTTTCGTGGCACGGTCGTAAATCCATATCATACACTCCGAGACAAAACTTGTTCTCTGGTGCTTTGAAAAAGTCTAGCCCTCGTCCAATTTTGATAATCCACCCAGAGCTTAATCTGAAAAGAATTTTCAACTTATACTTATATTTTATGACTTACTTACACTTACACTGTGTTAGAATCTTACCTACTTTGATATTTCAAACATTAAGCGCTGATTCACGATACACTGTGTCGCGACCGGGCCATGCTCCTCATGGTTAATCATTGTGATATACAATTTGTATGAAGCAATTCATGTAAGACCATCTTGGTGGCGCACGGCCGTGCCACAGTCAGACATGAATTACTTCATACAAAGGTATAACAATAATATTGGAACGTGCCCTGCCCGGCTGCGGCACAGTAGTGTGAATTGTGCTTCACATGACTATTTAACAAAAACTAGTAATTATAAAAAGATTCCCAACTAGATTACAGTAGTTGGAAAATGTCAAAATTAATAGCTGTTAATGATTTTTATAATATTCATGATAAAGATGGTAAAACAAAAAAAGTAAGAATATTTCTGAGAGTCATTTAAAGGTACATATGAGAAAAAACTAATTTACTTACGTGATTTGCCTATCATGAAGTGTGTCAGAGTATTTAACAATTAACTGGACCCTGTACTTGTTTAAATCACTTTTAAGGTTAAAGAACCATTCTCTCTGGTCCCCTTCTGATTTTCCATCCTTCGTAGTTATAAGCTCAATATGCCTAAGATTACTACAAGACCTTACTAGTAATTCACACAACCTTAGAAAGTTTTGACACTGAAAAAACAATTAAAAAATTATTAAAATTTAGATTTTGCTGTTTTTAGTATTACAAGATTTGATTTCACACAAAATATAGAAAGTAAAATGAAATAGAAATTAAATAACATTTTTTTTATTTTTCAGATCATATTTTTTTGTATTTAGTGCCTTAAAAATTGTGTAATTAATAAAATACATCTTTAATTTCAATGCATTTTTTTCTATATAACAGTAAATCAGAACATTCATAAATAAAAAACGAAGTGCAAAAAGACTAAATGGTCATTGCCATCTTATTGCACTAAGCAACATTTTATAGAATTTTTAAGTAACTTTGTTTAAAAATATATGAAAATTTAACCCAATACACATGAAAACATGCTCCAAAATTACAAACCTGATGAAAACTCCTAATGTATGGATCCTCAACAATCACATACTGCACCCCTTCATCTAGAAACCTGCCGAACAAGGTCTTATAACTGTGACCCGTGGAATTGTTCTCAATGTGCACCTGCTCATGAAACTGTCCCTCATCTTTCTGTTTTAAAACTAACTTCTTTATTGCTTCCGCTCTATTCATATACTCTTCTATCTTCTTTCGTAGATAACTTTTGGTCGACTCATCATATTCACCTTTTAAAATTTAAAAGAATTATTAACCTACTTGAATAACATTGTATTCAAATGTTCTACATATTTAAAAATATATCAATTAATTTGTACATTATTATATTAACATAGGAAATTTCACTTATGTGAAAAAGAAAAGTGGACAGGAATTTTATACCTCTCTAATACCTAGTACGATTTTAATATTGATGCCTTTTTTATTTATAGTTATAAATCCCAAGGTTATAAAAGTGAGTTAAGTTACGGAAATAAACAAACCCTTTATCTTATCCACTAGAATTTGTAGGCCTTCTTGATAGCACACAAGAGCTTCAGTATACCTTTTCTTGGTATCCAACTCTACACCTCGTTTCAGAATGTTTATAGCGGCATTTTCTATATTCATGTTTGATGTCGATAGAATAAAATAATTCAAAAACGTTATATCCTACAGAATTCCATAAATTCTATGCTCCGAAGGCTTGTGAAGGCTTAGATAATATCTAAATAACAAAATCGCTGAACAACAAAAATAACAATAACCGAAACTTGTCAAGTGACAAGTGCAAGGCAAGTTACACTGACAGATCCCAACTCGTCAAAAAATATTTTGCGAACTTAAGGATTCGCAAAAGTAAAAAAAAAAATTTTTACTCGCTATAACTAGATAGATACCTATTTATAAATTGTTATAAATAGATAAAAAGTATATTTATTATTCTAAATCATTCAAATCTCCTTTTGATTTAGATAGAGGAAAGTCAGCATATTTGGGATACTTAAGGTAATGTGGAATACCTCGATATCTAGAAAAGTATAAACGC
>DVXP01001259.1:0-15665 GCA_018235645.1 Junonia grisea | reverse complement strand
TTTCAAATGCTAAATTTGTGTTTAAATTCATCTCGAGCTCGGCGGTGAAGGAAAACATCGTGAGGAAACCTGCATGTACCGAAAGAAATTCTGACATATGTATATCCACCAATCCGCAGTGGAGCAGCGCGGTGGATTAAGCTCCATACCTTCTCCCTAATTGTAGAAGAGGCCTATGCCTAGAAGTGGAATATGTACAGGCTGTGTTACGTTTTGTTTTTAAGTTTCTATTGCTTTATTTATATTTATTGTAGTATGTTTTGTAGCCCATACCCTTCCTCAATTAATTAACTGTTTGTATTAAATAGTCATAGCAAAACTTATTATTAAAATCGGACAAACAGATTTAATTAGTTAAAAAATCGAGACACTAAAAATTTGCATTAGTATAAATTTGCATATTACGTGTAAGTTTAATAATTTAAATATTCTTGAAACAAATAAAAAAGTATATTTATGGTTTATTTAAAACAATCAGACATAAAAGGAAGCGGTTTTCTAAAACCACTCAACTATGTTTAGAACAGATAAGATTAATATAATAAGTAGTTATTTTTAATAAGATTTAGTGTGTAAGGTTTTTATTTGTTTGATATTTTTATTCGAATGCTATTATGTTGGATAATGGAGCGTATATATTAATTAACAGGGCAAGCTAAATAAAACCGTTTAAAAACGACAAAATATTAGTTCGTAAAAAAACAAAATAATAGGTACGTGTATAAAAATCAAGCTCATTTTTAAACAATAAAGGATAAACCTATTGTCAGAATGAAATTTAATTAAATTTAATTTTGTTTTTAAAGTAATAAAATGTACCTAATCTGATTGATTAAATTCTATATATGTAACCGTTAAAAAGTTTTGAACTTAAAAATCTGATACCTTTGCCTACATTGGTATTGAGCCGCGCATGAAACATGTATCATAGGTCTCTACTTTCGTTGATACTTTAAAATCATATTATGATATACGAATACCTTTGCCCTAGATTTAAAATTATCTTTATATGGCTCAGTGTATACGGTAACATACACTAAGCCAGGCTATAATTTGATGCAACCATTTACCGACACAAAATCAAATAAATAAAATTTTCAAATTAAGAAACGTATCTACACGCGTCAGATCGCTAATTTACCGAAATGGTAATCGAAACCGCGGTCTCGATTTCAAATCGAAACAACCGAAGCGGGAAACCTAAGCTATTAACTTTTTAACGTGTCACTTCGATCATCGAGGGCCTTTGAATTTAAGTCAATTGCACTGGAATGGCTCGATTAAAAAGCTATTGTTTCATAGCGGTGCTACAATCGAGTACTCGCGACGCGTAATCGATAGTTTTGTAATAATACGAGTAGTGATGAACCACCTGGCTAGGGGGATCTGAAGTGCTCGAACGATTTGTGTATGAAAAACAATCGAGTTGTTAATCGTTTTTGACGTTTTGTAATCGATAGCGTAATTTTAAATGTAATTCAATTTCCTGCTCTATGCTAATTCGCAATTCAAATTGTTTGAGTAAATTCGGTGTAGCAATTAAATATGATTTATTAACGATTGTATTCTTTTGTCGGTTACGCTTTAGAGAAGTCTGAATTTTTGGTTTAAAAACTAAAAAATAATGTAATTAAATTGAAGATAGCTATTGTAATTAAGCAAGAATTAACGCTGAAACAATTACACTAGCAGCTAGATTTACTAGAGGTGTTTATCTAGAAAGGAAACAAGTCGGATATTTAATTAACTTAAATAAGCGTATTCAAGTACGTTTGTTAAAGAAATAAAATATTTATTTATTAATTAATTACATTGTTAACTAAATCGAGCGTGCAAGAAACCGCCCTTTATGCTAAAAAACTTAATAACAGAGGTACCTTAAACTGGTTATGTGAAATGTTTACGTTCAGTAATGAAAAGGTATTAGGTACTATATAATTTTCATAAAACGCTTTTTGAAATAGTTTTTAGAACACACATTAGTTGTACTTACGTGTGAATTTTAAAAACGTAAAAGCAGATAACTACCTATACCATAAAATCAAACATAAAATGTTTTTTTTTTCAACTAGTTTTCTAGTTAAACTATGATCTTGTATTTTATAACGATTTTGATGTAGCAGCGTCGATCTGTTTGTTTCTCAATATCACGGTTAATTTGTCCGGTGCAATTGTGCGACCGCCGCCCGGTCCCGACCGACTGTTTATATTCTAAACCAGTGTGTACAAGCTATTTGTGCAATTATTTGACCCGACCCGCAACCAGAGCACATACAACGCTTTAATATCAATTTCACATAAATATCACGTAATATTTCAAACTACACTATAACATTTTACCGCGCAACGGGAATTTGAAAGAATCATAATTAAAACGAGCGAGTCACATAATTATTATTTAATATAAAATATATTCGCAAAAGAGGAATGAAAATTTACATTGTGCGTCAATCACTCGGGTTTTTTTTTGTGTTCGGAGAGAAAAACACCAGCCATTTCGCTTCGTTTTATTCGCGTATACTTTAAAACATCGGCCGCCCGCCGACCCGTGAATCAAACACTGCGTCGAATATTAAAAATTTGTAGGCCATTGCGTATTGGAAAAATATTTCATTGATCAATTCGGACTGTTGTTGTTTATGCCACTGTTACACATATTTTTATTCTTTTTTAACAAAAAGAGTGTTGAGTTCGTTGATCGATTTTTTTTTTTGGTAAATCGATTTCAACTTTTGTCAACAATTTAAAAGCCAGTAATAGCATAATATTCCACTTAACCTTTCGATTTATAGCCGAATGCAGTGAAAGTTAATTATCGTATACAAGTACCGAGAGTGGGATATAAATGACGACAAAAATACTCCTGTTCGTATGAAATTCATATGAAAAATTCTTATTTTTCATACTTTCATACCTTGTATTTATTTACATTTACATGTAATGTACCTACATATATTTTATAATGGAGAAATAATAAATATTTACCCTAAAGTATAATCATAAAAAATATTTATTTAAGTATTGTGTATTTTACGTTACTTGTTGGACATTGGTGTACAATAAAGAATATCTGTTTTGTATTGTAACTTTTATAAAATACAAAATTGGTTGAATAATAATTTAAAAGAAACATATGCAGCATTTTAATTAAAACGGATTGTTTTTAGTGAATCGGTGGATAAAGTGAGCTTTAAGGTTTTAAAGTCGGACTGAGTTTACTTTGTTGGAAGTGACCTCAGTACATACTTGCAGGTCGGGACGTTCGGAGGACTCTTTTTAACAATAAGACCAATAAATGTTTAATAGATTTAAAACTTGATATAGTATCTTCTTTAAAATATAACTAGTCAGGTGTCGATAAAATGTAAAATCATTATACATAAAAATTAAATTAAACAGAAAAGAAAAATAGTCATATGTAAAAAAAGTAGTGACCGATAAAAGTTCTATAAATCTAATAAAAATCGTATTCAAATTTCATTTTTACGAGATTCCAAATAAACCTACACTTCTAAAAAATCACCTCATCAATATCAACGAAAAAAATCAAATATAACTTTTTTAATAACAAAGCTAAAGGCATCATTTTTCCTTCCAAAAGGTAACATTCAAGTCACGCGCGATCTCGGTGTAGCGTCAAAGTGCAGGCCGCAAGCACCCGGAACTGCTAGACTGTGCTCTAAATACTAATCTCTTAGATAAAATATAATATAAATAAAACTTAGAATTATATAGAAACTTTTTTTCAATTAAAAAAAAGCGTTACACTTCCTTGCGTGGTGTAATGTATGCAAATTACGATGATGTTAAATACCGTTCCAAAATGTGTGAAAAATCTAAGCCATGATATTGGGGGGTATGCAAGTATTATGGTACTATAACAGTTTGTAGTTATGTAATAGTGAATTAAAACGTTAAATAATTTTTTTACATAATATTTTGGTTAAAGAGATTTTCCTGTGTATTCTTATTATGTTTCAAGTCACGTTCGAAGGAGGTGTCAAAATGCATAAAGCAAAACCTTCTCTAATTTGTAACCTTTTTGCTAGCGTATGTCATACGGAAATAACAAAACTGTACATAGAAAAACTTTTTCATAACATTAATCGTACCGGAAAACTATTTTTTTGTATAACGTTTTTACAACAATTTGCTTTGCCGTACAACATAATACTGTAACATTTTTTGTTATCCGCGTCACATAACTTGTAGTTTAATTACTTCGTAGAAATAAATACATGAATTTAATTTTTAGTTTCATATATTTTTTAATATTATGTTTAAAATTGAAACTAGCTTTTTACCATAGATTCTCTCTGTCATACAGATCTAAAGTGAATCTTCTTATAATAGTATCTACTTTTTTGCGGTTTCCCTCGTAATTATTTTCTCTACATAGTTACATATGTATACATTTACTACTTTCTACATCTTTATGACTTGAATTTTGTAAAATCTAATAACAGTAGTATCCTAAAATCTCTATACTTGAAACTTCCCAAATTTTAAGTCACTACCAGTTACAATTCTAGAGATGTCGTGATAAATCGTTACCTATATCATAGAAAATCGCTCTATCAGTTGCGATTTAACAAAAACAATTGAACGTAAATATCTCAATCCACAACGTAATTATCTAAAACAGTCGTATTTGCTGAGGAGACAGTGCAGGGCGGTTTCACGAGAAATTGCACTCCGCTGCGAATGAGATCGATTGGAAGTGATTGAATTTATTTTACTTTAAACGTCGGAGCGTTGAGGGTAACTTGACAGCTTAGAAAGTATTTATGTACAGAATTTTGTAGGTATTAGAAAATATTTTTTTGTGATTACATTTTATAAAAATCCATTATTTTAATTCCATTGAAAAGTGCTCTCTTCGTTTATATTTGTCTAAAAATTGCATTGTAAATAAGGTTTTTAATTAAATCAAAATGTAGACTTTATTTCTAATTTATCAATACCGCTTACGAAAATAAAATCGTTGTAGAGTTTATCGCATCCAATTTAACCGATAAATAATAATAAATAAATCGACTCTAAAAGCAAATAATAATGATTACTAAATCATAAGGAAATAAGCAAATAAGATCGAAACCATTGCAACATCTATTGAAAACCTCAAAAAATAAAACAAATTTTTCACCTTGTTCACAGTGGTTAATTTCTCAAGTATTTAGTTCTGAAATCGTGTAATAAAGTGAGACCGAACGCCACGCAAGAAACAAAGAGGCATCATCTCGCAAGCCACAAAGACGAACCACCCCCTTCCCCACCCCTCGGCTTGAGCTTAGGGTTGCACGTTTTAAATTATTAATGTTAGACGTACTTTTTAGTTTTGACGTGTAGAAGTAAAATTTGTAATGTTGGTTTTGGTTTTGAAAATATATTAACATATTCAAAATTTGATTTAAATTGTATAAACTTATTTTTTACTTATTGTTATTTGTATTTTTATTTAATTTATGCTTGTATGTCTTATTTTACAATTTAAACAAGGTTTGAATTTACAAAAAACAAACGAACAAACCCTCCTTACTTTAATTGTTGTCCAGTTAAAAGTTCTATTACCTAACACTAACTTGAAAAGCAAATAAGAAAATAACAAAGAAAATCTTATCTGAAACTAAAAGCATTTTAGTTTCCGATTAGTTTTTTTTAAAGAAATAATTTCATATCAGAAACAACCCGTATCGGTCAAATATGATTTTTCTTATATGAAATGAAATCTTTTTCTTTTATTGTGCTAAAACTAAGTAATTTTAACATCAATCTTTTTTAAATAGAAACCTTCTTATAAGAGCATCCAATTAAAACCTGAATAAAAACTACCGAAATACAAAATATATTACCTGCAGCCTAAGCTGGCAGCCCTATGTCTAGGTCTCAGGCATTCAGACGAGTAGCTCAAAGCAGGGAAAAAGGACATCTCTGCCATGTGACCTCTATTAGGCGACATTATTACACGCTTTGACGTTTTCAACGCGTGCGAATCTGACGCTTTGACATTTTGTAAATAAAATCATTTTTACAGCTTTATTGGATTTATATGTGAGAAGATATTGCTTGATTTTTTTGAAATGGCTAAATTTGTGACATTTGGTGACGTCTCTGGTATTTTATAAAGTTCAGAATTTATTATAAATATGTAATAAGGCATTTTTGGTAGTCCCTTTTTGAGCATTACTGAGCACATTGTTATTTACATTACTCTCCAAAACCATAAAATTGCTTGCACTCTGGGTTGCGAAGGTCAGACGGTAATCGCTTTGCGTAGAAATCAATAAGTCAGTACCTAGGCTAGAATAAGAAACCCTGGTAAAAGTCTTCAATAAAAAAAATTCTCTTCTTCAAAAAATCTTCAATAAATATTGGGTTTATAATTTAAAAGAGTATTCCTTATACTTATAAATTTTCTATACCTCTCCGACCTGCTCGTTGAACATGCGCAACTCGTATACATACCTCTCTTATGTTCCTCAGCGGCCGGCCTGTTGAGCTGCGGCGGTAGTGGCGCGGGTATTGCAGGCGCGGGCGCGGTGGGGAGCCCGGGGTACCACCAGCCCGTCGCGGCCTGCCCGTTGAACATGCGCAACTTCTCGTAAACGCTGTCGTTCTGCGCGGACGCAGCCTGCTCCTTCTGCGACGCCAGATTTCTTAGCACACGGTTGATCGATGACACCTAGATGTAAATTATATTTATTTTATTTTGTAAAACGAAATATTGTTGAACAAAATTTAAAAAAAGAAAAAAATGACGAATTGACTTTTCTAATTCTTGGTAATTCTTTGTGTTACCCTTCTTCATTTTTGTAAATCAATAAATATTGTATATCGCAAAAAAATATAAACTACTCAGAAGAGAGACTGCCTATTGTTTATTACGACCTTTCATAGGATGGCATAATATGATAAATCTTAATATAGATATTGAAAATCACAAGCAAATTGTAATGCTTAATTAAACATTTGTTATAAGTATCGAATCGTCATTCAAAACAAAAAGTGATCTGTACCTACATCGTACCGTAATAATAAGAGAAATTCACACCAAGAAACAAACGATAACCATTTCGTTCTGAACAAAGTTAGATCTTTAATAAAGAAATAAATAGAAACTGTCCAACAATAGAAATGGACGAGAGGAACTTAAACCGTTCACAAAGTTACACACATATAGAAAGGTACACCCCCACACAGACATCCCAATCTCGGCCGAACTAAATAACTATCTAATGGGAAACAAATTGCGAAACGTTCCCGCCCTTTTAACTTCCAAGCACGTGTAATTTAAAATTTAATATGATTACTAAATTCCAATCGGGAGCCTCAAAGGGACACAGATTAGGGCCCTCCCCACTCACCCCTTCAGGGCCTAAAAACCCCAATATCCATCTACTTTCGGCGAAAACGCACGCATGCGTAAAAACCTAACTCACACAAATGTACTGTATGTATGCCCATTTTAACACGTACAGTCTTGGTTATGTGTATATAGGCAGCGCCGCGGGGCGTCCCTAGATAATAATATCTATCTGTTTTCTTGTTGCTATTGGCAACGGGGAAAATATATTTTTCTCGGAAAGGCCGGGCGCGGAGGGCTGCAAATTCGCAAATGTGTTCACAGTTCTCGGATATTACGTTCATAATCGATTTCTCTCGGACGTTTTCAGTGTAACACGTAGATAAGATTCCCTTTTGTATTTTCCGTTAGTATATTAGGCGTAGTGGAAATTCTAAATACGTTCGACGTTAACGGAACATGAGAAGTTGACAGTGATATGTACGGTCAAGAAAAACCTTTTTAATTCAATTCTAGATGTGATAGAATTATTTACTATAGTTATTTAAAATAAGCAGTGTTTTTATAATAACACATAATCATTAAATTATTTTAAAACCCAAGTACGTACTGTAGTTACATAAATTTCTTAAACAATTAATTCATTTGATGACGTATTACCTAAAAAAAAATTCCAAGAAGCATTTCGTTCTTACTATATTTTAACTTACAACCTTTTTTATTTTTATTTCATATAAAATTTCGTATATATTTTGAATACGGGAATTGAAACTATCCCTGTAACGTGTTGGGTTTAATCCCGTGTTGCGCTAATGGAAGCTAATGTACAGGTGCCGTAAACCCATACATTTATGTGTTAAAAGCTTTTATTTATATACAAAAACGTATATTTTATACCTAACACGAAGAAAGCGTTTTGTTCGATTTTTATCCGTTTCATGTTTTACGGATTTAGTTTATTTTTTTATACTTATACATTTTTCACTTAGGAGTTAGTAATAGTTATTGTGTAATAGGATTTTTTGAATTCAGTTTTCGACTTACGATAACATGTACTTTTACTTATGGTAATTTTCTAACAAGAGGCGAAATACCTTCTTTACGAATCTACTTATTAGAATATAATTAATTAAGAGCCTCAATATTACTACCTGTATAAAATTAATTATACTTAATAGTTATATAAGCATTCATATAATTCTAGTATTAAATATCGTGAGAAATAAACTATGTATGCATTTAACGTACAACAAAACATACACACAAAATACACACAAAGTATACTGATTGACAATACTTATTAGAAATCAAATTAATATCCAATAAGAACATTTCAAAGGTAGAAATAATTAAAACCGTCAAACAAATCAAGTTCGAATTTTAAAACAGCCAATGAGAGAATTGCATTTAAAACGCATTCTGTAACTGACAGCTCGCCGACCAATCAGATGGGGAAAAAGATTAAAGTGGTCTGAGTTCGTTCGTATTAGAATTATAAAGGATTTATATTTTTTTTGTTGCTTAACTGGAATTGTGTGTTGGTAATCTAGAATCTATATTTAGATAACTTAGAAATATCTACTACAACTATTATTTATATAAAAACGCAATGAAGACGGATAGATATTTGTTTCTATTACACACAAAAAATTCTAAATTTTAGGTGAAATATTACTCTAACATAACATATAGTACCGGCCATTTTATTAGCAGAAGCTACCAACACTATTTGTGTAAGTTTTACTTTGCATGTACATATAATCCATGAGTATTTTTATACTTTATTTTTACTTTCATTTATAAATTATATTTAAAATATTAAAATTTTAATAACTTTGCGTTCTCAAACCAAAAAGATATTTAAAATTAAGATAAAATTACAAATGGTCATTCATATTATTTGAACTAGACATTTTTATCAGATTTTCAGAAACGAGCAATCCGCTCTAGCTTCGCACGGACTAAACAAATGTTATAAAAAGGATACCTATGTATTTAAACGTCTTAAATCTCTTCTCCGATTAAGGAGAAGGCCTCTTCTCCTGGCCCTTGCCCAGCATAGAGACATTTACTGGCTGATAGTTTACTAACACCAAGAACACGAATATTGTTTACTTTACACCAAGAAATGCGAAGAATTCTGAATAGGTAACTAATGGCTACAAGACTTTATTGAAACTAGAAAAATTTAACGTTTGTTTGTATTTGTCTTGATCCTTGTAGGCATTAAGAATTCTTCGTAATTCTTCAAGAATTACGAAGAATTCTTAATGTACGTAAGTTCTCTATCGGACGGTTTTGGCCACATTGGCTTTAGTATAAGTATAAAAGTATAGAGATATAGATTATATCACGAAATATTTCTATATACAATTATACATATACCGTTTCTATACTAAGGCTGTCGAATTAGTGATCACCGATGTGTGTAAAGGGCCCGCGTGGTTTCGACGTGGGGCTTTAAACAAGATTCGAAAAAACTACCCCGTGTGAGGGGTGCATTATGAATAGGCTTAAAACAAATATGTTACAAATACGTTGATTTAAAAAAAAAGCTATTAAGTTTTTAATATTAAGTCGCTACTAGAAGCTATAGTCTGGCTTTTTAGAAATGGCCAGAAAACCAGAAATTGAAAAGTTTGCTTTTTTTTTATTAGGTACAATTTTGAATTAATATTTAAATTAAAACTTCTAAGAATTTTTAGGTATAGTGAATTTATAATTAGTACATATGCTTTATTAAATATAGCTAAGAATACGTAATTTCTAATAGTGTAGTCTAAAATACGACGGATTAGAATGCGTGTAACTTTTTGATAACGAAAAAAAATTTGTATCCGTTTTCGCCGGCTAAAATTACTCGAGGCGTCGAAGCATGAAAATTTGACGAAAAAATCACTTTTACGTATAATACTGGTATAACGAAAATTTATATAAATAAAGTTGTAACCCGTTTCATGTTTGCGTGTGCGTTACACAAAACATACGATAATTATGTTTTTTTTACTACACTTGGACTATCATATAAAATAGGTATAATTATGAAGATCTTAACCAATTACTACTAAGGTGTTCTTTTATAAAATTTTAACTTCTATCATATCAAAATTTATAATAGAAAATGTATATCGGTTTCGGTATGAAAACATACCAGACAGACAGACAGAGTTACTGTCTTATTCATTAAGGTATCATGTATATGATTAAGGTACCATATTTATAGGGCAGACGAAATTAACGTAGAAAGTCATCAAGTTATACATATATTTAAATATATATTATTAAACTTTTCATCCCCTATTGCACCCTTTCACGTTTTATTTTCGCAACGCTAAGTACCTAACGTCCTAACCTAACCTTCTTTAGAGTCCAGTCTTTCTTTATACATAATAAACTCATAGTATTAATAATTCTAGGTACCTACCTATACGACAAAGTCAATGCCCTATCAGAACATCGATGTTAGGACTACCAACAACCTTTCTTAAGCTTAATTAAAATACAATATTAATAAAACGTGAAGCAAAACCGAATTCCTTACATATAAGGCCTGAAATATGACACTGACACTTTCGACTGACGGGTAGGTATGTTGGACTACTTCACCAAAATAGCTATAGTATTATAGGCTTTAGGGTTTAGTAATAGAAGCTATAATTGGCTGTGTAATGTGTAATGAGGAAAAAGTTAAATGATTTTTGTTTGTTTTGGCCAATGACGAATTTTTTGGCATAGAGTAAATTGTTTGGGAAGATATTAAAAGTTTGTATGTTTGACTTCCTATTTAGTAAGTACCTATGTCATAAGCAGTGAGAAATCTAGTACTTTATTTGAAGGGATAGACATTGAACCAGGTCAAACCTTGATAGAATTCGTCAAAACAAACTTTAACCTAATGAATGTTTCAATAGTCCTATTACATAATTTATTAAGCGCAATAACAATTACAATATCAGCCCTACTCATACTCGTTACATAAATAAAATTATCAAGTACAATCACACTAAAAACATAATCAGGAAGTTTCAACTTTCAAACCATAATGATAATATTAATAAAATAGAACGCAGAATAATGAAATAAGAGTGAAGATAAAATCTTAGTGCGAGGGAACGGATCGAGTTTCGCGATGCGACATGACATGCGCGCGCAGCGATAGCGCTCTCACTGCACGCGACGGGAACATAACACTGCTCCAATAAAAAAAACCCTTCCATACATTGACGACCCACTATAAGATAGCTAGGATCATAGATCGTTTAACGATGCAATGGATAGTGTAATTACTAAAGTGTCGGATATATATGGAGTCGTAGATCATCTTTACGCGGCGCGCGGGCGTTCTCGCGTCATTCTGACATTGACAGGTGTCACTAGGGATGCGCACACGCACGTCGCTGGGCCGGGACACGACGATAGATCATGCGATAGTGGTGGACCTCGAGGTGGTCTCGTGTGACGCGTTAGAACAAAAGCTCGGCTATCTAACCGATCAGGTTTTTATCGATAGCCCTGTTAATTAAATCGAATGTAAAACGAACCACATAACGGCGGATAAGTTATTTGTGACGCGTTTTTTGTACAGATATTTGTATATTTAGTGACGTGGAATTGATTTGAAATAGTTATAGTTACGTTAAATTTTTCGTTCTTCAAAAATGTTTTGTTCTTGTTTCCTAAACAAGTCTACGTGACAAAACTGCGTAAAGCAATGCGGTTAATACGCATAAAAATAGATATAAAAAAATTACAACATAATAAAGAGACGATCAAAGGAAACTCCCCCGTTCCACTATGGAGTTCACTTTTCCGAGCCAACAGCATCAAAACCGACACACCCGGACAAAAGCCATTACATTCCGACGCAAGGGTCGTCAGCCCTCCGGATTAGAATTACTATTACCTACATTATCTATAAACATTTTAACGCTTAACCCGCGGAGACCCAGGTTCGATTCCCCGACGCGGTTGGGGTGCGGTCTGCGAGGGTTTTTTGCAATTCTCTTAGGAAAGGTCCCGAGATTGGTTGGAACGTGGTATTCAGTTGATTATCGCTTTTAGATTGTTGTGATTTTTTTTTATTATATGTAACTTGTAATAGATGTGTTTTTGTTAAACTTTTGTAAAAAAAGCAGCTTTTGATTTGGTTTCTCAAGTAATTCATATAAAATATTAACTTGTTAGAATTATCGTGTTACAATTATCGTTTGTCGTAATTATTCCTATTACTGATTCACATGCAGCATTTAGGTATAATGTAGCTCTGCTCTACGCCGATGTGTGAACACAATTATTTATTAGCTATTTTGTCAAACTAATTTAAACAGTGGTATTGAACAAATCAATAAGGTTTATTTAGGTGAAACGCAAATTGCCCATTATTATGTGGTAAACAATAAACATTCAATTTTAAACTAATATTATAAATTCTAGTCAGAATAGATAGATGGGTTGTCCACGTGAAATTTATAGATGATAGATTTTGATGAACTTGGCAACTTAGACATGTAGGAATATAACATAGAATACAACTTAATTTATATTCAAGAAAGTAGCTAAATTGTAACGATAAGGCTCAGGATATTAACGATTTAATAATAAGCATTACCAATTTTTGTAACCGATAAAATATGTCCAAGTTCAAAAAAAAAAAAGTGGAAATCGTAAACCGTTGTTTACCAGTTGCAAGGATGTAAAATAATATAGGTCGGAGATGTCCAAGTTAAAAACATCTTAATTAGGATGTAATTCGAGGGATCGTGTGTCGGTGCGTGTACGTAATATGGACTCGAAGCCCCTAAAATGCCACGCAGTAGCTTTCGGCGGTGTTCGGTTACTTGGGACAGTAGGATCCCGCAGATTAATAATACTAAATTATATTACTACGGCTATCCGACTTTCTTGAAAGGATAATTCAATATACATCAAAAAGGAAAATTCGATGGTCTCATTTTTTGTTACTTCATAATTTATGAAGTGATGTCGAAAATTATGTTTTTGATTGAAATGTTATAAGTACATACTTTTAGATTGATTTCAATCCAATACGTGTCAAAATCGGTTTAGTAGTTTCTGTGAGTCACTTTATGTCTGTTTTGCTATACCTATGTTTTAAATATAAATAGGTATGTAAATATGCAATAGCCGAATATGTCTTCACAAATTACGAGTTAATTTTTCATAATTAAAATAAGTGGCTTTATTTATTTTTAGCTATGAAATTTTGTACTTTTACTAAATCTACAAATAAGAATTTAAAACTAAATTATTTGTTCGATAATTTCCAATTGAATTTCGGCAATCGCTTTAAACTTTAAAACTTGGCGTTAAATTAGCGAACACCCCTCTAAATCGATGTGGTCATTTTTGCGGAAAAGAAGTGTGAAAACTCTCGAATTTCGGAATGGGCGCTTTTACTAAAAACCAAAGCTCATTTTTAATGTTTACAGAAACAGTTTCAGAACTATATTTCATTCTTATAGTGTAGTACGTACCTAGGGAAATTATTATAGACTAAAGTCCACATAAATCATAATTTTATCGTTCGTAAACTGAAAACTACTACATTATCATACATATCTGGACTTAACTATCAATTCCTATGCCAGCATAAGCAGTTGGTAAACCGTAGAAAAGGGTGGGTGGAATAGAGATATGGGGTTTCAATGGGAGAGAAAGAGACGGCGAACGTTCGCTCATCCATGCGTGAAACACGGCATTAAAGTGTCGACGCCGAAAAGAAAAGTGACGTAAGTGCAAGGGCTATAAAAATAAATTTTTGTTTTATTTTTTGATCTCGAAAATTGTAATGAAATATTTTCAAGGAACTTATATTAATTACAACTCAATCCAGATCAAATATCAGACGTCAAGATTTATAGTTTACAAAACATTAAGAAAGCGTTTAAATTTTAAATATAGACGTCACGTGAGAATTCGTATAGGAAAACAAAAAGACGCCGCTGTTGATACGTCAATGTGCATAACGTTATAAAGATCACGCGCATCCGATAATACGGAGCGACAGTACCGAGAACCGTTTAAAACATTCAAGGGGACACTTACGTCCTTGTTCTGCGGAGTCAGAATCGATTGTTCCAAGTATTTTTGTCTACTCGCAGCCGGTAAGAAACATCACGCCCATTCGACCGTTATGACTAGACTACGCAACTCGCAATAAACACCCGTCCCTCTCTGACATACGTGTCATTGCATCTCCCTATTCGTGATGCCCAGTGGGCCGTGTGCGTGCGACAGTCATAAAAATAGCCCCTTCACGAATCTTCTAGGTAAGAGGGATGATGTACGAGGACTATTCCCTCTCGTTATTGATATATAGGTATGTTGGTTCAGTGGTGCTCGATTTCTTTATTAATTAGGTATGTATCTGTGTAAATAAATATTATGATTCGTATTTGGTAACGTGTCTGTTTTTGTTTTAATCTATGTTTTTATTTACAATATTAATTGCTACAAAAATAATAAAGATAGTGAACACTAATAAAATCGTGCAAATAAATTAGTGTAAAATTTATTTGTACAATTTTACGATACTTATCCAAATATTCAGACACAGAACTATTTCAACCTTTTTCAATTATACACAGATAAAAAAAAATCAGCCGCGGCTTTGTCACGGCATGTTTACACTCGGTCACAAAGGCCCGAGTTTTGACATGATTAACAGAAAAATTGCCTCGATCAATGGAAAAAATTAACAATATTCGCTTTTGGGTTTTTTTTTGAGGCAGATGTCGCTCGCATACGTCCGCTTCGATTACGGATCGTGTCACTTAAAATGACTTTATTTAAGTTTATGATATTTTACCCTTCGGCCGTTTTAGTTTCTTTTAAAAACGTTTTTATTGCAACTCTTTTGTTTATCTTTTTTGCAGATATTTTTTTATGTGTGTAGTTGTTGTCCATATTTTGTTTTAAATGGAAAAAGGTATAATATTATAGATTTATAATTCGTATTATAATAAAGGATTTTGATATACCTAGTGTACTTATGTAATAACGTAAGTGTTCATAAACGTAATTCATAACGTAAAGTTCACTCAGGAACGTTAAGATAAAATGCTATGAAATTAAATAAAAAAGAAATTACTAAGCTCCTTGCTGGTTTCCTCGATCAAGACTCAGAATTGACGAAAACATACCAAGAAAACCTTAGATATTTAAAATGATTGTCATTTATATGAAACCATACAGAGAATCCAACTTTTTAATTTCCACCCCATACGAGCTAGAGTTATTTATATTAAAAAAAAAAAAAATAATAAAGTACAAAGAACTAATCACCAGGCAAAATAAATAAAATTTATCCGATTTCTATTTTGAACGGCGAGACACCAAGCGC
>DVXP01001258.1:0-15665 GCA_018235645.1 Junonia grisea | reverse complement strand
TTAAGCAAAACCGAATCAGTAAACCCCGACTCTGTGCGATACTTGTCTGTCACACCCCTAGAGTGTTTTTGTAAGCCAGAGGCGCGGAGGGGGAGCAGCCTCCGCCTGCCGTAACGAAGCGCAGGCACCGTGCGAGCCGGCGCGGCCGAGGCTGGTCGCCAATCCGCAGTGGAGCAGCGTGGTGGATTAAGCTCCTTAATCTTCTCCTAAATACTAGAAGAGGTCTATGCTCAGCAGTGGGATATGTACAGGCTGTTACTTATATTTTACCTACTTGTATTGAGGAGTAGTACTGAATCTAATATTTTTATGAAATTAAAGTACAAAAATGCGTTTAATTAATTAAAATATAAATAAAATTAATCACACTCCAACACTCTCTGATAGTATTTTAAAAGTTGTTATAAAGTGATATAAAAAGAAAATGAATTTAATGCTAGACAATCAACTACAAGCGGTAGATCATGTACCTACTTTTTATAAAACATGATAAAACTGCACATTAGGTAATTGCTATCATAAACACAGGTGTAACTTTCGCACGCTAATTAGCGATTCGTATTAGTAAAAATGTTAGTTTTTTTTAGATCAACACCAATTTGGATTTCGTTTTTAAGAAAATAAATTTACTAAAACGTTTACTAAAATTACTATAAATTACAGCTAGACTCTATAAAATATAAAAAAATCCATATGAATGCTAAATATATTCAATGCTAATATACTTATGAGCAATGTAGTAATTGAGACTAATCTTAGAGATATTACAATAAATTAGAAAAACGCAGAGATAATGCAGGTTGCGCGATACAACTTATTGGAAGTAGGTTAAAGCGAGCTTATAATGATAATAATTGTAGGTAATTGAGTTTTTGTGAACATAAATGAAGTTTGTATGTATATAAAAAAACTATATGAAAATTTGTCAGTACCCTATTTCACAGCTTATGGTCCGTGATTAGAAAAATATACCCTCATCTGCAGCAGGTTTATGTTGATAGACGTTACTCTTTTTTTTTGACGCAGCGTAAATCTTCATAGATACACGACTTCTGGGGGTGGGGGATGTCGGGTTATGTGAGATTGCACTCACTTAAACCCCCTGCGATGGCCGCCACAGCACGGAAAACGGAAAGAGGCTACGGGATCGCTTTCGCAGCACGTCCGCGGCCTCTCCCGTAGAGTCATAGAAAAATCGTTTCATCTAATTAACAAATTAGGGTCGATATATCTTTCTTACCCCGGATTAGATTTTTCTTAGACCCTTACAACACGACACTTCCATAAATAAGTAATAAATTATAACTAAAATGATAGTAACTTAGTAATATTTTTTTTCTCGTCAAACAGGAAGCTTGGATTTGAAAGAGCAGCATATAAAAAGTTACATTAACCCATAATGACATATGGAAAGGGATGTCAAATATTTTTCTATGTCTAAAAGACTTTTAACAAACTTATCACGGTTAAAATTATTAGACTGGATAATGTGGTAATCATTTTACGTAACGCATCTTGGCCCCTATGTGCGTGTAATAATCTCTTGAAGTGTAATATAAGGAGGCATATATTTTTTCGTAATAATTACTTTCATTGCGATATCGTGTTACTGTCACAATAACTAATGTATAATTTTAACATTATTAAGAAAATAGTCTTAATTTTAATAAAAATACCTTCATTTTGGTAGGGAAGCCCGAGATGCTAAAGTTGCAGTCACTAGAGCGTCGTGAGGACCTATTGGATTTTGAAGATTGGACGCTACGAAGGAAAAATGTTTATATGATGTTTGCATTTCACCGGTGTGGAGGGAATTCCTTAATTTAACAGCTTGAAGCAAACCAACCAATATTAAGTATTCATATATGATAGGGGTAGACTATAGGGTGCAAGGTTTCTTCCTATATGATTTTCTGACGCGCTATTATTATTTTTTTATTATTATACGTATTTATCATTTACATTAGTGGTGTAATTTTCAACTGTATATTGCGCAAGACGTACACATATGAAACCCAAGTTACTCGAAATTAGTAAAATGAAAATTAATTCATGTTAGTATTTTTGTTTCTCTTTTTTATATTTTGACAATGGTAATGGACAATAAACTTGACAATGGTATTATTTGTTTGCTATAAAATATAAACACACTGTAATAATTGCACCATTCATAATATTACAGGCTTTTGACGCTCTCAATTATTATGTAGAGATTTTTCAATTCAGTCATTCATTATGTGTAATAATTTTATTGCAATAAGTATGGGTTGAATTTAATGTAATGTTACTTTGTACTGGTTACAGAATAACACAAATTTCACTTTTAAGTTACCGTTAAGTTGACGTTATCACAAAACCGTTAATATATTTAAAAAAAAAAGAAAAATAATGATTAAAGAATTAATGTAATTAACGAAAAAAAATTAAGTACAGTACAGTTTTGCAATATAATTATTACAATTATATTCTAGTTTCTGTATAAATTGTTTACATCACTCATGGAATATTACAATAATTTAATGATATAAGAAACATTCACTAGCTCTGAATATTTCGTAAAATATTGTTATAATAATCTAGATATGTAAAAGTAAAGTTACGTAATTAATTTATTATAGTAATAGAAATAGGATGTAATGCTGTACATTTATCTACATATAGTTTTCTATATGTAGATAAATGTACACGATGACGGTGGGCTACGTGCTTGTTTAATGTTTCGCTTATTTTCATAATAAAAACAATATTGTACTTACCGAAATCTGTTAAATATTCATTTTCATATTCAAAATTAAAACAAATGTTCCTAGACTTACATATTTTACGTTATTAAAACGCAGCCTACTTTCTCACCTAGACCTATGTATGTAATATGTAAATTAATGTTAAATGTAAAAATTACTGTTTAACGAAATTACTTCTGTAGTATATAAGGCGTAAAAATGAAAAGGACAGACAGAAATACTCACTTTCGAATTAAAAATTAATGTATGTATGGATGATATTTTTGAATTATTTCGACTTTGCTTGGCTATATTATTGATTTTAATAAAAATGCTTATTATAATATAATTATAAACAATATGGATTAATATTTTACTCAGTGCCCTGTACCTTCTGAACTTTTAATTACGAAAATAAAACTTTTCAAATGGTATATAAGGTACAATATTTGTAAAAAAAGTGTATATAAATTGAAAATGAGATGCGGCCTACTATTAACAAACAAATATGAAAGAAAGAAAATAGAGAAAGAAACTTTTATCAATCATTCATCAACAAATCATCAATGAACGTAGATTTTACGGTCGACTGCGTTAAAACAATTTATATCAGTTTGTTATAGTTAATAAATAAGTACTAGAAACCTGTCTGTGGTCGATAGCATCGACCATGAAAACTTTATAATTAAGCTATTTATAATCATTTGTTTTCGTTTTGTTATTTTAATCTGACACCTTGACATCTGACAATATTGTGACTGATCTTACTATTACAAAGCGAGAGAAAGTTTTATTTTATTTTAAATAATTTAACATATTTATAGCAAATAATATTAAAAAAAATATTAATGTTATGAATACTTCTTCATATAACTTCAACTGTGCCTTTCATACTTTTCCGTTTGCCGAAATTTCGTGAATATGTTATACGTTAGTTTTCGCTTCACGTATTAATATATAGAATACTGTAAAAACCTTTATTCGCCTAAGTATTAACTGAAATTTCTCACAACGGTAATGGTAATGTTAAAGGTGTAGTTAAGCATGTCTAAGTGATAATAGTGCTATTAAATTAACATCTTTACGCCGAATGGAATATTACCTTAAAACATGAATAAAACATTTATGTTCTCGGGAATTTCTAAAATAGTGAGACCCTAGATGTATCAAGAAGTAAAGTAATAGAAATAGATAATTAAGTAGTCATAAATAAAATGTTTCAAGTTGAAATTTTCAACGGTCAATGGCTGAGTATTTCTGTGTTTTGGACGCAAACGTTCAGAATCAGAAGTACAATAAGAGAAAATACTTAAATAGATATTATTGTTAAAATTTGTAATCGTCTTGTATATACTTTAAAGACGTTTTTGAAGTTTTTGATGATAATTATATTATTACTTTGGTATAAATAGTATAATACAAGGGGTTACCCCTTAAAACGTTGCTTAAACTTCAAAATAAGTCTTTATATTAAAATTTCTGTAAAAAGTCGCATTACAGTCAGCATGGCTTAACGAAACTGTGTAATTGATATTATTCAATATTTATCATAACTACTTATAATGTTCACTTTTGCAATTAATAGATTTATTATATCACGCACAGCATTTTGAGAAATCGCAAAGCATTTTTTATATAGAACCACTGAAAGCGAATAAAATATATTTATAATTAAAACGATATAATTGCATATGATTATATTTCTCGATACTTACATAACCTTTAAATTCACACACGTAAAAGCAAGTACTACAAATTGTAATACAATGTTTAAGAATTATTGTAACATTAATAAGTTTCGTACTTCCACATTTTAAAACAGGCGTTTTACAATATACATTTCACCTGTACGTAAACGATGATAATATCTAAATCTGATACCTGAAAAGAATCGTACCAAAACAAAATCTTGTTAACTAAAAGTGTAAGTAAAACACACAAGAATCTATCACACCCATCGCAACTCGGTTACACTTTAGTGGCAGTACATTTAAACCTACACGGTGCACTTTTGCGTTTAATCAACCCCACCTGTGCGTTCCCCACCAATTTCAAGAGACACCTTTCTGCGGCGGACTGTACAAAGTGTATCACCTTTCTAATATGGTCGGATTAACCGGGCTAGTAAGGAACCTGGGGGAAGGATTATGCAATTCTTGGACACAAGAACGGCGTATATAAGCTTGAGGAAGGATCGGAGTAAGTAGAAAGCCAGCAAGTCTCAGCAGGCCAAGTGTTTCATTGAATCAGTCCAGCAAATCAAAGCAAGATGTACGCGAAACTCGCCGTAAGTTGGATAATCTATCAAACATATTTACATTAACTTATTAGCTTGTTTGTTTACTTCATGTTTGAATTTCAGCTCCTCGCCCTTTTGGTTGTTGCCGTTGTAGCTGTCCCTACTCCGGGAGGCGGTGGACAGTAAGTATTCATTTATAATTAAAGTAAAACATTTTTAAAAGATTAAAAATTTATAAGTAAAACCTATTTTTAAAGATGTCTTCTAAAAGTGGGTCACGTTAGCATTATTAGTTTAACGTATACGAGTGATTAAATGAAATACATAACTATAAAAAACAACTAAATAGAACACTACTGAAGTTCAAGTGCACTAAATCTAAAAAAGATATACAAAACAACTTTATTCATTGCTAACTTCTCTTTTATTTTCTATTGTAACGACTTGAACATTTGGTTTTTATTTCTTAATGCTTCTGTACATGGAAATTACTGTTACGTGAGATAAATATGATACTTTGAAATTATTTTTACATATATCTTCTTTAAATGTAAGCTGTTCTTCGGCTAAATAAATAATTTCAATTCAAAAATTTCTTGACAGTCCCATTTTAATGAGTTTGTGTCATTGATGTAGTTAGGTATCAAAATAAATTAAGCCAATTATGTTTTCAAAGGTTTTAAAGTTTAGTGTTTTTGAACAAGTGCTATACAACATGTAATACTGTAGTATATATAAAATAGTTTGTTATGGTTGTCAAAATTAATTCGCTTATTAGAATGATAGATAAAATAAAAGCTGTATGATAGAAGTCATATAGAAGCTCATAAGTTAGATGCGTCTATGAGCCAAACCGCAAACCTCAGATCGGTAGTTAAAAACCCACTGGTTCTGCTATTGCTACATCTTTAAGTGACGGTGTTGACAAATAACAATTAAAATTATTAAAAAATAGACACTTATAATTTGGAACTATATAATTTTAAAAACATTTACCCTGTAACTAATATGATAGTTAAAGATACAACTAAATTTGAATACGGATAAAACTGCCAAATGCAAATAGAAATACTAAAAACCTAATATCTAGAAGTTTCGCGTTGTTGTTCCGTTTGTTTCGGTTTAAATAACGTCTTATACTTTTTTTAATGATCAACAGCTAACTTTTGTTTTATAACATTTTATAATTGACAGGAACGCGCTGTTTAGAATAGGTTCAGAAACATCAATCTGATCGGCATATTCTAGTGAAAGGCTGTGCTTTCAATGGAATTATTTATTAAATGCTCGCTAGCCCCTTCCTGACATTGCATAACGACTGTTGATGTTGAGACATTTGAATACTACGTTACTTATATATTAGTAGAGAATACCCTACATAAAACGTAATTTTCGAGCGTAGTTCGTGTAATAAAAAAGTCATTCGGTTTAAATGTCAAGTACACTTTGATGATATAATAGTACGAGAACTAATGCGGACATTCACATTAGATATTTTCGAGATCGAATGCGCCAGTCGCAAAGCGGACCATACCATATTCATTTATTCACAATAGTCAAACTTGTTATGTAGTTTCTATTGTTATTCGGCACAATTCGTGCGACTGACTTACCGTGAATGGGCATTTTATGGTATACTTTCACAGTAATATCAGTCGGAGCATAAATCGGTTTAAGAAGCCTTAAGGTATTTAGAAGAGCAAAAACATACGGATATGATATTACGCAAAGATTGTGGGAACAGCCCAAGAATGAGTAGTAAAGATTCAATTAAACGTAATGTCAAGTTACGTTAAGGAAATTCATAACAAAAACTTGACGAGTTAGAGAAAAAAGGAATGTGTCGTATTTTTAGGGGTTTCCTTTCTTGTGTGCTCTACCTAGAGAGGTAGCGCAACTCAATGTTTGTAATGCGGATTAATCATCTTCAAAGTAACGTTTGTTATGCAGATATTATTTAGGCTTGTTCTTCACTTCACAATTACTTCTTAAATAATATTTAATACCATTACACTTCTATTTTGAAAACCGACTGTAGCTAGTTATGTGGTTAATTTTATATTTTCAATAGAGAGTGATTTAATTTTGCTATTTACTTCGTCACATTAAACCTCATTACAACTTAAGTATACGCATTCATTGATGGCAATTTGACCATAACAATATACGACTACAAGTAGGATAACGAGTGTCGCTTTCACTAACGTAGAAACAGTATGATTTTCTAATTTAAATTACAATACGATGCCATTTGACGTAATAAGCGTGCTCACCATAGATATCTATGGAGTTTATTTCACTGAATTGTCGTTTATAATACCAATTATTTTATTACTACACGAGCGGTTCGCTTCAGCTTTGCTCGGTCTAAGCAAAGGTTATAAAGCCTATACAACCATAAAATATAGCCTAAGTTGTTTAAAGACAAAGTAGCACAAAGTCGAAAGAATTATTAAAATCCCTCAATTAGCTTTTACGTTTATTCGATACATATATACTATAGATGTTTTGAAACCAATAACTAACCTAAAAAAACCTCTTCCAGCAAACACGTGACCATCCACGTACCGTACAAGATCCACACCATCCACCACCATCACGTGTCCAAAGTCCACGTGCCCGTGCATGTGCCTGTCGTCAAGGAGGTGCCTGTTATCAAGGAGGTGCCTATTATCAAGCACGTGCCGGTGCCCGTGGTCCAGCACATCCCGGTGCCCGTGATCAAGAAGGTGGAGGTGGAGAAGCAGGTCTTCGTACCGGTGCACCATCATGAGGAGCACCACGGTTGGGAGAGCGAGTCGCTGTCGCATGGCTGGCACTGATTTATAATCTATACAATTTTTAGTTTTAGGTGAGTTTGAGTTTTAAAGTAATATTAAAATATCGAAGATTTTTCTTAAGTAGTCTTTAGCCTTTAGGCTTATCAGAACTCAATAAGTGATTTTATTACATCCAGCTACTTGAATGATATGCAAATAATTTAATGTTTCTTTTTTCTTGTTTCAGGTACAATTAACGTAGATAATTACCATCCATAAAAATGTTAGTTTGTTTTTTTACATGTCGAAAATTTTGATAATCTTTGTTCTGAAAACTTTTGAGAAAATGATGATAATTATGTGAATATTATTGTTAATGAACTAGTCAATTGTTAGCAAAATTCAACATCGCTGTACAAACACGAAACATACTAAATTACTATTTCAATTATTTTTAAGATCCCGTACTACGTTGTCGTGTTAAAAGAACAAAGTTGTTAAATCAAAAATGATTGTAAAAAAATGTAACCAACCACGTTGTTCAAAGTTACCATTTTATATGTAGGAACCAAAGAAAATAAACGATTTTTTTACATAAATAGTTTTTGTTACTTTGTATCAGTAATGCAACCCAACCTCAAGTTACTAGTTATAAAAAATAACCCGTTACTTAGTAAAAATAACTAGTAACTAGTTAAATATGTGGTCGATAAAATATATATCGATTCTTCTCATTTCGATATGAAGGATAATATTTGGCATAAAAAATTTAAGATACAGTTATTTTACATTTAATTACACAGTTACATAATTACAGTACACTTGAACGAATATACAACAGTTACCTCAAATATCTGCCTAGTGCCTTATAAGGTAGCACACAAGTTCATAAGTCGTAAAGGTGACGATGTTCGTCATTTGGGCTTTATAAATAGTGACGGATAAACCTCTGTACAAACCCCAGAAACCCTCAACTTTGTACGTTTCCGTGATGCATTGTATTAGCTTCGTGCATTGCACTAAATTTCTCGATGTAGTTGGTGTGTAGAATTTGGAATCCGATTTGTGGCTCTGAAATAATAAAAAAAAATTAGTTACTAAATATTTATATTATTACAAATAAGTATTATTTTTAACATTCATTTGAAATTCACTTTCATAATCATTTTGTGTCTTTACATAAAGCTTGAGAGTCGTCGTAATGAGTGAATTTATTTAATACAATTATTGCAATTAAACACATATGAATTTACATTCTCTTTAAATCCAGTAACTTAGCCCGCGGCTGCACCCGCGTAGATGTTGTTTATCGTGAGAAAATGCAGTTTCATCAGAAATATCTAATTTTTCCCATAAAAAATTATTTAACCGAGGCTTTTGTCTTTCTATCTGTAAAATTTTATGGCTATCGGCAATTCAGCAATTACCGCGTGTAAGCGGAAGATACAAATAAAACTTTTAAAATTTTATGAAGTAAGGATTTGTGTCATATTCCATCAACAAAGATATTATACTTTTTCCAAATCTACAATATTATGTACATATATCCAGTTAATATCGTATACAATTTATATAATTTGTATAAAATTGAGAAAGTCGCATAAGTTGGTCATTATAGTGACGTAAATTATTATTTTGGTTCAGTGGCTGCACGCGTGTTGCAGTTTTTAGTTACGCGATACAAACGATAATTTCAACAACACTTTATTATTTTAAATAAAATATTTGACGTTATTTACGATAGCAGGAAAACGTTAAACTCCCTTCCTCAACCATTTCCGTAAAATTAATTTCGACTAACAAAACTTTTGTTTTTAGACATAATAGGCACGGACATATTACTTAAGTATATGAGAATGCTTAATTTTCTGAGGTTCGAGTTTCTTCTTTTATGATTTAAGTGAATATGACATTACTGAGAGATAGAACGAGCATTCGCTCGTTGATGTAAAACAGAAAAGCTACATTATATTATATGCATGCACAATGTACATGGCTACTCGCAGACGATGAACGACGATCAGAAAATATCAAATGTTATGTAACATGTAATAGATTCGCCACTTCCCTGACTGGGTGCAGTGATTACTCACCAATCACTATAAAAACTAGAAACTTGTCACTCGTACAAAGATTGATTACTGAGTTTAACTCTACGGTGACCATAATTACCTAATGATTTTAATAGTAAGTAAGTAACGGCCTGTAAATGACCCACTCTTTGGAATAGGCGTCTTCTCCCATTAAGAAGGTTATGGAACTTAATCCACTACGCCGTTCCACTGCGAATTTCTTAATACCCTCAGTGCCATGTGTACCTTTTTGTCACACATTGTCCGGAACACTGTGTATTCAAATCTTTTAACTTTGTAAATGTCACACGGATAAACGGGCAGGGGTGAATAACAATATACAATTATTATGTAGTTTTAAACACTTCCAAACAATAAATATATAGTTTTTTTTTAAGAACCGGCGCTTAGGGTCTGGCGCTGAGGGTGTTAAGTACACAAGTAATTGAAGTTTCAGCGGTGCTAGTCAGGGTTTGAACCCGTGACTTTCGCATCACTAGGCCATCTCGGCTTAATGATTTTATTAACTTGAAAAGTCTTGAAAATAAGGAGGTTTTATGTTCGTCATTTCAATGAGGTTTTATGTTATTGTCTTGTTGAGTTAGTTGTGAAGACAGAATGTAGGTATGGATGTAATCTCATTGACTGATATTATTTGTAAAATAACTTGAAAATGTAATTCATAATTTTTAAAGGAAATTATAAAAGTAAATAGTTATATAAGTAAATAATTAAATCGGAAGCTTAAGTTTATTATGACACCTACTTAGTTATTGTGTAATCTGTAGACTATAGCGTATGCCACATTCAAAGGAGTATTATTTATTACATAAAATGTAGTTCAATATGTGATTTCCTTTTAGAAAAAAAGAGCATTAAGCAAATTATGAAAATTTAGCGATCTTTGGTTATCCGTTTCTCAACACTAATAATAAGTAATGAGTGAACGACGGTGTTGGCGCCGTGGTCAATGTAACTGAGCTAACGATAGCGGGTTCGATCCCAGCTCATGACAAACATCTGTATTGGCCATTAGTCGCCTTTCATTAAAGTTTCGTAAAATCAGTTCCTGATATAGGATATACTTACTCCTATTTGCAATCGACGCTTAGCTAAGTCTAACGGATAGGTTAAGACTTTCGCCACGAAACCCGCGATGCTCCCCGCAGCAGTTGTGGCGAACAGGAGATGTTCTGGTTTATGAGCATTCACTTTCGGGTGGGAACAGTCCCCGTCACATCTGTATAGATAGTTGAGGAACAGTGGCTGGAGGAAACTGAACACGGAGAAGGTTATGCCGACTTGAGGACCCAACTGAAATTTTAACTTTTTTTTTTACTATACGTTCGTTATATTAAAAAAACTGATGATTAAATTGACAATATTGTATTACTTATCAATTATTTTATTGGTATTACTTATCAATTATTTTAACTTTAATTATTTTTTACAGACTGTTATTTGAACATGTTATCTGTCCCCATGAACAAGCTAGTATTTTTTAGAGTTTTCTTAAGATTTCAAGTTCTTTGAGAGACAACAGTATCAGCTTAGGCACAAATAGCGAAATATTTATGCCTACATTTTTATGTTTACCTAATGCAAGAATCAAAGTTACTGTTAAATGTATATTTAGCACTACATTGATAGAGACAATACAAACATGCTATTTTGTGTAGTACATACCTAAATCTGACCTAATAAGAATCGTATTTACCATAAGTACTCCTGCCGCCCATCCTTCATAAAATGCCAGTAGTCCACCAGATCTATACACGGCTTTGGCGCCATTTATGAAGCCTTTATATTGCTCAGTTATTAACATCTGCCGCACTCGTATTACTTCAAGAGGAGTGACCAGCGTGGCGCTACAGCATCCGGCGCAAATCCCACACATAAATTCTAAAAAGGTTCTAGAACGATAAATAACTTTTAATGAAACATACTTTCTAATAAAAAAAGCAAAGAAAAAAAAAAAGAACAGCGCCTCATGCTTTTTTATAGCAAATTGGACTCATTGAAAAAATATATCATGTTTTGCTACGTTAGATGGTTAATGGTCATGGATACAGTTTATACTTTTTATATTAATAATAAAAATTCGACCACCAGATGGGAACTAGTTTTATTAAATCTCTGAATTTACTTACTTGTACTTAGGATTTACCGGTGAACTAAAAACATATTTCGTTGTAACTTCATATACGTAAAACTGACACGTCGTAGAAAGTACGGAGTGCATCTACATAAAACTTTATATTTTAGTAACCATTTTGTGTATAGATTATTATAACAATAATATTTATTAATTAATTTGACTTTTACCTGTCCAAGAGTATGACCGTGCCAAAAGGCGGTTAATCCTTCTTCGAAAAAAATTTTCTTTGTAGTCTCATATACGTTACGCGGTTTACCCTGAGTCATTCTCCTTTGCAGCTGAGTTCTGACCTTCAAAACGTCCAAAGGTTGTGTCACGAAGCGGGTTACTACACCAGAAATACAACCTGCTATTAACTTCTGATTTGGGCTCAACGACTCATCTTTTCGATAGCCGACCATTTTCTATGGTCCGCTAAACCATGAGTCCCGCATAGTGAATTATTTGACTCGTTTAAATTACTTAAATACTCAAGTCAAATAATCCGCTACCAAAAAGCACATAATCTTCACTTTACAACGTCACTATCTATGTCATTTATCCTATTGCAGAAGTCAAATTGGCTGCTACTTTGAAACCATAAATGCATAAACTCTTTGTATATGCTTGTGACCTTTTTAAATGAAAAAGAAGAAGGATTTTGTTTCCGACAGAGATTTGTCAGGTAAACGTCTAAAAAGTCAATGACTTCACTACGGGTCGCCAATAAAAATATACGTTTTATCAATGAATGTCATCGAAACGAGTGCTTGTGGGAGCTGAAATGCCTTTATTACATAAATGTTAATTACAAAAATTGAAGGGCACAAGAAGTCGCCTTATATGTAATTAATAAAGTAAGTCATGCAGATGGAAAGTGTGAAAGATGCAGTTGCCAATATCACCTACTTTGTAAATAGTAATACGAATATTATTATGAAATATTGAACATAAAAAATGTATTGCATTTTCTCCTTCAATTTTTCATACGGGTATGGCCTTATATGAATATAAGAGGAACACACAGAAAATTTAGTATTTAATTTTAATATATTGCCGCAGTAGAAGCGAAACAAGGGATAACAATTGATAACAAGGGAAATTATAATATAATTACAGTAGCTTCTGGAATTCTCAAGACGACTTTGTTTTAGGTACCAAATATGCATAAGCATACAAGAAAAAACTAAAAAATTAAAGAAAAGAGATGAAATAAAAATAAAAGAACTGTTACTGAAAAAACAGCTGACAATGTTCTTGTATGGATGGAAACTTACCTTAAATTCCTTTGGAATTTTTTAAAAATCTTGGAATATTATTTTTTCAAAACTGCGATGGCATGAGTCTAGATCCCGTAGGGTAAGGTTACATGTTGGATATCATTGTATGGTAAAGATTCAGTTGATAATACTTTGTATTCACTTCCTAAACATTAAAAACATTTTTTTTTGTTTTTTGAGTAGGCAATCGTTGATTCTTGGAACAGTCACATAAGTTTTTAAAGCACGACATCAATGCTTCAATAATGCGAAATCTAATAATAATAAAAAATCTTACAAAAAGGTAAGTAAATAAGACATCATTTAAGATTATTAGAATTGAAATCGATATAAATTATTCCTAAAAAGGAAAACCTTTGCAAAAACCTTTTTGCCAACAAATAAGTATGATTGTAGCATTTTCATATTAGTAGTTGTGAAAGTCAATTCATCGTAATGGTAGAACATAAATATTTGTTTTGTATCAATATATTTCCAGGATATGCAATATTATTACTGCGATAAAGGCACATGGTGATAAGATATGTAGAACAATGGAAGCACACGCCAAATTGAAAATTTAGCTACTTATGACGATTTTATATACCTACATCTGCTGTTATTTCGCAAAACTTGTTGACCACAGAATATTTTAAATTATATAATTGTAAGACATAATTGAGTCGTATCAAGAAATATAAATATTGCATCTGTACTGAATATAAATATCGATAACGAATGACCCTGACGAAGTTCCGTACATTTATTGGGTACCACAACCGACCGGCCGTAAAGTGCTTATTGTTTTTGAGATACTCTATGAAGCGGGCATATCGGCGGCGCTTCATATTATTTCGAATTTTCGCAACAATATTTTCAAAATAAATGGATGATTCAAAATAAATAAAATGTAAGTATAACTTGAATTTAAAGATTTGGTGAAATGTGTGGGAACAAATATAATGTTTTTGTTAATAGACTTTTGTTAATATTTAGACATTAAATGTTATACGCTATAAGCATATAATAGAAAGATACTTTTTTTTATTAATTAAATGGAATGCTTAATCTATTTTTAATGTTTTAGTAAAATGTCACGTCAACGCAAGGAGAGACAAAACGATGGTTGGTTAAATGAAGACGACGTACGCAAACACAAGGTAACAGTTTTTACTATTGCCTAAAATAAATAAATGGTTTTACAATTTATATACGTATGTGTAAAGAATTAATGTAAGTTTTAATAGATTAATGTAACTGATGCAGGCATTAGTTGGCGTTATTTAAGGCATTAAAAAGTGTCAGATCATTAATGGTGTTGACAAAAATGTGTATTATAATAAAATGCTTCTTATTTTATTTATAAGTAAATTGCATTGCTAGCGTTTTTCCTTGAACGGTTTTCCAGTGTGAATGTTTTAAAAGATTTTCATCTATTAATAACTATGGCGAATGTATGACTTTTATATACAGCAAAATAGGTATTATTATTTTAGTAAGCTTTACTTGTATTAAGTAAGGAAACGTTTTTGTTTAACATGTAGATTTTTAGGGAAGATTTAGATATAATACCTACAATACGCTGGCATATGTAGTAGGTATACATAATAAGTTATTTTTACAATGGGTTTAATTAAATTAATCTAACCTTACTTATTCTATGTAAGTATATAAAACAAAGAAATACACCCAAAAATATATAACTATATAGAATCTTAATATCTAAATAATAACTTGTATTAGGTAATTATTTTTAAATAGATTTCAAATAATAGGGCAAGTGTGTGTCATCCATAATATACCGATTTCCATTTGTAATACTCTAAAATAAACTTATTTCTCAACACTAACATGCTTATCTTAATAATTTTCAATTAAATTTAGGTAAAATATTTCCTTTTACTTTGATTATTTAACTATAAAAACAGTAAAAAAGCGTACTTAGCCGTGATAATTTCTTTTAAAGGAGAACCGGCAAAAATGTATGGAGTCTGATCCTGGAACCAATAACAAAGGCGTATGTGTTGTAAGATAGCTATGTACTTTAATAATTATTAAGGCATCTTAGTTCAAATAACTGTGTGAAAAAAGTTACTACTTTCATACAAATTATTATTATATTGTCTGATGCCGTAGCGCATGATTTTACTAGTATGGGAATTAATGATTGCAATGTATTAGTTTTTATGAAAACGATTTGGTTTATTTGATATTTTAAGAATATATTTATTAAATTTCCATCACTTATTCTTCGTTAGTACTTAAAACTTGCAGCATGACGTTAGAGAATGTATTAATTTGAATGAAAAAAGTGGGCATTCAAAACGACCATAACTTTTTCCACATAGTTATTTGAACTGAGTTGCTATAGTAACTATTAAAGTATATCAAATAATAAGCTATCTGATGATTTAAAAATATCCCATCGTAAAGATTAGCATCTGGCGGTGGCATTTCAAAGAAATCGATCAGAACT
>DVXP01001257.1:0-15668 GCA_018235645.1 Junonia grisea | reverse complement strand
AAGGCGACGGACAAGAAGGCGGCGCCGGAGAAGGCGCTGAACGGCACGGAGGCGCCGCTGAAGGCGCCGCCCAGCCCGCCCGCCGACAACGCGCTGCTGCCCGACGTCATCGCGTAGAGCGCCGTCGCATCGATTCCGATTCCTATTATTTTCCGCTTGAATTTTGTGATTTTCTATAAGTGTATAATAGTTTTAACGCCGCTCGCAGCGGCGAGACGTTAGGTGCGGGAGACGTCTCCCATTTTATATTATAGAGTCGCTTTTGATAGATGTGTACGTTGCCGGTTCGTTGCGCGCGGGCGCGGCGCCGGGCCGGACGGGCCGGACGGCCGGACGCCGTGCGGCCCGGCGCGGCCCCACACGGTTATTATCCACTATTATGAGTCTGTTTAGAATTTTTATATTACCAACGAATGATTGATTTTAAATCTGGCTTTTAATTTATTTTCTTTGTATAACCGTATTATTTAAATAAAAATGTGAAGAAGGACTGAGACATTGTTTTATTTATAGTGGTATTAAAATTATGACGTATGATAATAATAATAAAAAGTAAAAAAAATGTTTACTTAATAATAACTACATTTATTTGTCAATGTTTAACTTAAATATCATGGTGTTACAAAGAAATACTAAAATAGAGCATTTTATTCAAATAAATGGTTATATCACCCTCTTTTGTTTTTTCTTTATTTCTTAAGGTACCCTTTTTCGGTAATAACACTGGGCAACAAAATTACAACTTTTGTCTGATGATTAACTTTTATTACATGATATTTACTAATTTGCTGTCGCTGATTCCAAATATGGCCTTATTTTTCTTGTAACAGCTCTCGTTTGAATGTTATACACATGAGTAAAAAACGCTACTTTTCAGCCTTAATTTGCTGACATTAAAAAAATATTTAGTTTTTTTTATATAATTATTTATAGAATTATCAGGAAAGAGTATGTTTAAAAGATATCAATAATTCTTGTTTTATTTGCGAAGAGTATATGTTGAAGATGACAGCGCTCATAAAATACGCTTACAAAAATGACTTTTGTCATTCACTACAAATAAAATACAATTCTTGGTGTTAGTTAAAGGTATGCAAAACGTTCATTGGGTTTCTAAGTTAAGTATGTAAATAAATGAAAAATAATAATAGATTTTTGTAAGAAACCGATATAATTACGGAATAATGCTATGAACCACCAAGATGACTGATCTTTGGTTTGGTGGATATAACGGCAATAAGAGAAAAATCGGAGGAAATGAGAATATTCTGAATGCATACGATTGTCATTTAGGGGTTTTTTGTACCTTAAGATATCAATGACCTCGACCTGAAGATGATACGTGCAGAAGGAAATAAAGTAATTAGAGGTGAAAATTGACGTTTGGAATATTCAACTGAAAGTGCAATAACTATTCAAGCAAGATGATTTAAATAAAATCAGAAGCTTTACTAATTATGTGGGACTATCAAAGTCTGATAAAAGAGTTGATATTATTTTGTTTTTCTGCCTCCTAAAATTTTTTTGAATAAAAATAATTCTGATTATTCTCAACGCGTATACAACCTATGGGCCACTTCCAAAGGGTTTTATATAACTTGGGCATCAAGATATAATGTCCTCACAACCTCTTGGATTATTTTCTAGCCAATTTCGAATGCCTACGCAAAAGAACAGTGGAAGCGATTCCACATAGAACTTTCGTAGGATAACCAGCACTTTCAAGGCTACTGGATCGATTCCACAATGCTTGATTTACTTTTGAAGTATTCAAAACAGGTCACTGTTATAAGCTTCAGCAAGAAAGTCACATAAAATATATATTTTTCAACTTAAGAACTAAATAAAAGAGAATGATATCGAAATATAGAGCGTTTTAATATGAAAAGACCAGTGTGTCAATATCTTTTTAACTAGAGCTGATAGAAAATTTTTTGTTACAGATTTGAAATTGTCATAAAAAATTAGACTATAGACATGTATCATAACCCAATCATCCAAAATGCTGTTGACCAGTGTAATTTATTTGACGACAAAAACTTATTCCTTATAAATATCAGTACCTTGGATAAATAAAATACTTTGGCAAGCTTCCACACGGTGCCTCCTTGTTCTTAGACGAAATAATTTTTTTGTCAGAAGTGTGCAAATGCTTTGCCTTTTCGCGCTCATGATTTTTTAAATTTTACCTTTAGCATAATTTTATTACTTATGATATAATACTCACTAGGAATAAAAGTCAGTTTTATATGAAATGTTTTTGTTAATTTATTCATACTTATGTACAATATTCTTAATATTAACGAGCACCCAGATATTTGTTAATAAAATAAAATAATAATAGTAGATTAGATATTAGTTATTGCGTCATGTGAGGAAATCTGAAGTCTGTGTCGCGCAGATTATAGGCAATCCATTTGTCTGCCTCAGCCGTCATTTCGTCATCGAAGTAATCACGCCATCCGCCTGCCTTACCTGAAATATGCATAAAATAAGGCATAAAGGAATTTAGAGCAATACTTTTATAAATTTCGAATATATAAACCAGAGTTCTTATCAAATTAATTAATGTTTTAGTGGCACATAATTTGAAGAAATCAGAACTGTGAAATTTATTATTTTAGTAATAACCACAAATCGTGTTGATACACCTTTTCATTAGTTACAAGTAATTTACTTAAATGAATATTATTCAATCACAAATCATTCGACACGGCCGAGTTAAGCAATATAGTGTTAGCAAAAGTTGTCGTGTTCAGGTCAATTTATAAGCTTTGTAGCCTTGCACTATCTATATTACTTATGTACTAACAAACGGTTAATAGACAGTGTAAGACTACAAAATTTAAATGTTTGATTGCTTTTTAATATTGATTGAATGTTTCTTATGTACATTACCTTTCTACACTCAATTTTATTTACAAAATATTTGTTTTTTTTTGTTATATTATCTACTCATTTATGTAAATAACTTATTGTCTTAATTCCTCAACCTAGTGACCTGATATAAAATAGACGACCCCCGATCGGCGATCAATGTTTAGCCATAGTTTAGTAGTAACATATGTACAGGCACATATCCCACTGCTAGACTCCTATTAGGGAGAAGGTAAAGGAGCACACAATCCACCACACTAACGCGGCTCAATGGATATACCTACGTGTCAGAATTTTTTCTGGCACATACAGTTTTCTTCACGATGTTTTTCTTTACCCCCGGGCTCGAGACGAATTTAAAAGCACAAATTGTGCAATTAAAAATTCAGAGTTGCTAGCAATGGTTTGAACTCGCGACTTTGGTTCAGATCTACGTGTTATCACCACTTGGCCTAGTGTAGAACCTGTCGGTAGCATTAGTTTAGCTTTAATTAAATACCATTTCTAATGAAAGTCGCTTTTCCAGGCTGGAGAATACCAAGTTCGCGCATTACGTCGTAGTTGACAGATTTGTTCACTTTAAAGTTTTCAATGCTGAGGTGATCGCAAAGATCATCGATCTGTTTTTCCGTAAACTGTTTACCGAAAAACTTGCTCACTCGTTCTACTGCTGCACGTAAATCCTGTAAAATAAAATAGAAAATGAACTGTGAAAATAAATTTTTGTTTGCAAAAAACTTAGTATGAAAAATAAAAATACCATTTGTCTATTTCTGACAAAAAGGAGAAACTATCGTATGCTGAACCAATAGATTAAAAAAATAATAATTTTGTTATCAACTAGTTAGATACATTCGTTGAAAACAATAGTAGATATGTATTGTTAAATATACTAGCTATATTTGCTAGCTGATGCCCGCGGCGTTGCACGCGTTTACATCGTTTTCGAGTATAAATACATAGCCGTCTATTAATAATTATTAAAATCAGTATGTTAGTTTTTTATTTGTTACATATTGATATCTTGATATTGAATGTACAGAATCGACTTTTCTACGAATTTATTATATGTATAGATATAGAGGATGCCGAAGATAGCTGTTTTGTATGGTGAATTTTTTTTTTAGTTTATGTGTTGAGATCGAGATCGTGAATCGTGTCCGAAACGTACGCTGGATGTAAAATAGTGACCATGATTTTTTTTTTGGGCAAGTGAAAATTTTTGGTTACTATCATCTTTTCCGGTATAAAAAGTAGCCTATATGTTGGCGGAGCCCCTAAGATACTACCATACCAAATTTCATCGCAATCGGGTCAGCCGTTTCTGAGATTAGCGCGCACAAACACACAGACAAACAGACAAAAATTTGAAAAACCGTAGTTTCGGCTTTGGTAACATACATACAACGCATTTCACTTGGTTTTCTGGAAAAATATTCAATGTACAGAATCGACTTTTCTACGATTTTATAATATCTATGTATAGATATGCTCATATGGTATATTATATGCCAATATAATATGTAGGTATGAATTTATTTACCTTGGACATTTCTTCATAAAATAAGAACATCATGTTAGGGTGATGTCTTTGCTCCCAGGCCTCCTTAAGATGTTCGAAATATGGAGTCCAATGATCTAAGAAAATAATTCTAATTTTATACAGCATAATTATCCAGTGTTAACACGAAATTAAATTGTTTAAATTAAATTATATTGCTTTTGATAATTCAATACTCCCATTTTAATAAGTTAAAACTTACGTAAATCCTTGATAAAGAACTGCCAGTAAGTTTTGAAATCTCCGATGTAGCCCTGTGTCCTCATAGCCTTATTCAAGTGAAAGAAAGAGACGACGACGTCCCTCGGGTCTCGGGCGACGTAGATCACTTTGGCAGTGTCGAGTAACGTCGGCGGTAAGAGCGAGAGGGGTAGATGCGTCTTGACAAATCGTGGAGACGGCATACTCGCAAGCTGATCCGTGCCTGGTTGGCACACATACTCAAGAAGTTTTAATTTATGCTCACTGTCGCTGTTCTCATCGTGAAAACGTTTTTTCATCACTGGGTGAACGTATACTGAGAATCTGGAAAAAATGTTACCGCTAGATTAAAAAAAATGTCCGTTAGAACTCATATTAATGCAAAAATAGAACATTTTGTCTATGATTCAATAGGAATTAGATCGTCGATTTGACTGGACGTAAATATTCAGTAAATAGGCATGCATGAGGTCATAAGGGTAGGGGGGTTGGGGGTTCAACCCCCACCCCCCCCCGAAATCCCACTAGTCGGCATAAATCGAATACATACTTTGTATATATTTCTCAATAATACTTAGATTATTATATCATTTTAATTAATATGATTATAAAGATTGATTTTTATATTTATTTCACTTAAATTTTGCACTTTTCACTAGAAATTTTCAAAATTGATTAATTTTTTATAGAAATGCCACGTTTTCATTCAAGGGGAGAGTTAAATTAAAGTTGTTTCTTTAGTTTTTCGTGTTATCCCACACGTGGGGATTTTTTTGATTTGATGTTAAATTTAATAAATTAAAGTTATTAATGTTTAAAATTTTTATTGTATCTACATGGGTTTCATGGTTTCCAAAAACCTTTTTACTATATTCATATTTATCATATCATATCTTGTAAACAAGGCGATCTAAAAAGGAGTAGGTAGTTTCAGGGATACAACCTTGGGAAGGTGATGCATTAAATTATTATTTTTTAATCTATCAAAAGTTTGTAAAAGTTTCAGAAGTGATAAATAGAAACAAAATGCTTTTCACATCGCAGCCGCTATAGGCCGCATTACTTTATGGCCTAGAAATCGATGACTCATTCGAAATAAATAAATAAAAATAATTCGGAAACTGTGTTTTCAAAGTCGATTGTCAAGTTTCCTTGAAAATATTCTACTTATCTTTATGAAAGTTTACACAAGAAGTTTTCGACAATGTACTACTACTTGAATAAAAGATTTTTTAAAGTATTTAAAATATAAATTTACCTTATGTGCATGTATGTGCACTAAAAATGTAATTTATATTTTTTCCTTTTCTTTCATCTAGCTTACGATCTACACTAAAACGTTTTTTTAATGCCAATGATCATGTTATGAGTTCTAATGTGGACACCATTTTCCCAAAGGAGTAACCGGAGGTAGATTTTAAAGATTGCGAATCTCAAAAATTTACAATTAAAAAAAACGTGTTCTTTACTGCACGATAAAAATTGCAAATGTTTTTTAACAAAATTCAATTTAATTCATTTTATTTATCATTCAAGTTGACTGTGGAAGCTCTTTTAAAACGTCGATTTACATTTTTTTTTAATCTACCGCCCGCGCAGGTTCATAAAGTAGATTCTAGTCGAGAAGATAAAATATGGAAAAGACTAGTATTTTATTTATCGTTAATAATTTGAGAGCTAATAAGTAATAACATTTAGAAAAGAAGAGGGGAAAATATCAAATAAAAAGTTTACTCTATTATTTTTAATTAACACCTGAAAACAGTGCTTCGCGTGGCCGTTACGGCATGGGCGCGCCGCGGCTATAGAGAGAATATTACATAAACTATTTCTTTACAGTACATAAACCTATTTTAAAAATTTGAAAAAATTCTGGTCGCCTTGGTACTTGCAAGAATAAATCCGCGAAGAAAAAGTATAGTACCTATATTATTTTTAAAAATATGCAATTGTAAAGCAACAACTATATTTTTTTACTATTCTTTTTTATTAAAGATCGGATAAAAATATAATTACTTGACCTAAATTTTTGTGGCTTCCTGGAGCCATTGTCAGATACATACATAAGAAGATCACGTCAATAAATTGGAAAAAAAATGTTTTGTTTATGAGAAGTTAAAAAAAAATGAAGTAAATAATATAAATATTAAATTTTTGTTGGGCCGCGAATTTTTGATTTGATGTTTAAATTTAATATTATTTCCCTACGTGTGGAATAACACGAAAATAATAAATAAACAATATAAATATTGTTGTATTTTTTAACAAATTTATAACTAACTTCTTAACAAATAAAGTATTATAAAAAAATAAAAAGCACAATTTATTACTGTTATTTTTAAATATAAAAACAGTAATAATACAAGAATTTAAAAATTAAACTTGTGTAGGTAAATAGTAACATTTTTTTCAAAAATTATTCGACTGGAACAAGAAAATAAAATTAAGGTAAAAAAACATTTTTAAAACAAGTTTTTATTTAAATGCCCTGAATAGAAAAAAAATAACTTACTGTTAACTTATAACGTCATTTCAAATTTAACACATTTGACACAATTTAGATGACATAAAAGCTTGTCGCGTATGACACTTCATTGATGTCAGGAGACGTGAAGCGAGTTCATCATTTATAAAGTGAAATATCATTTTCTTTTATTAATTCTACTACCAACAGGTAGTAATAGTCTGATAAGTTATACCGACAATCTTAGTCTAAATATTGGTAATAGAATAATAGAGCACAAAATAAAATTTTCTTGAACAAAAGAAAAAGAGCGTAAAGAAAGACGAACATATAATATTATACACATATTTTAAGAATGATTACATTGTTTGGTAACGGTGTTACAGCGTTTTAAAATGTGTAAGTTTTAAAGAAATTTGAAAACTGTCAATTTGAAGGTTTAGTGTTAAAGTTAATTCATTCCGTTTACCGTTAGCACAAGCTCAGTTCAAACCAAACCCTATAACCAATATAATTTAAACTATTAAGTCTTAACCATTTTATAATTTATTGTCTTGTCTGCTTACTAAATATGGTCCTTCGAGCCAACTAATATTTTTTTTATTCGTATAAATAAATAGCCTAAAACTTTAAAATATTTGTAGTTAATATTAATTTAAATTATTATTTAACCCACTAAATGCATACTTACTCTAAAAATGGATATCTTTCAGTGAGTGGTATTTTATTTGCTGTTTCATAGTCCAAGTCATTCGCCACCATCCAGACCAACTCCTGCGTCCATGTGGTCCCTTTTGTGAGAAATATGACATTACATTTAACTGAATAAGTACAACATTACCAATAGGAAAAAATGAACTATTAGTACATATACAAAAACCCTTTTTAATATCGTATGATGTATGAGAGCCAAGTTCAAAATTTCGAGTTATAAACGTGTCAAAAGTAGCTCAAAATGGTTCGGACAATACTATACCTACACGGTCGTCTTCAGCCAATCGACTGATGGACAGGCTTCCCCAAGTTCGCACAAAACATCCCGGTGATCAATATAATCGGTGCTGCGCCATTTTCATTATCTTGAACTTGGTTTGACACGTTACCTGGTGTCTAGGTGCCATTTGAAGTTAACAATAAGATTTTTACCTGATCGAGGATAGCTGCAAACGAAAACGTCTGTGGAGCGGATATCCATGCTGTATATTGTATGGGCTTCTTTCTTGAACATATGGGGCAAGAAGTAGCCTTTTGGTCCGACTCGGACAAAGCCGGTGTGTTCACCTTGAATTTTATTAATATATTTGTTAAATGATGATAATACAAAGTTTAATTTTAATAAACTTTATTATTATTCCAGAGAACTGACGATTTCGATGGAGTTTGTGTTTGAATAATGAATGTATGAACGTCTAGTACCTACCTGTGTACATAGACTGTATGTATACTTATATTTTAATACTGGTAGTAGTCATCGACTTTGTTAAAGTACCTACGTGGTTGCATATACAAAACAAATTTATTTACAAATTTTCTTCGTGAAACTCTATCTAGCGGAATACCTACGCCTACTAGAGGTGACTATGATAGTCTCTTAATTCTTCGTTAATTGTTAATTGTTTATAAAAATAAAATCAGATTAATCTGTAGTACTTATCGTTTAAGTCTTATTTTACCTTATCGTACCTATTAGTTACCTACATAAGATTTACTAATATTGCGTAAAAGTACATTACTTATAAACACTCAATCGGCTATCGAGGCTATCGATACAAAACGTATTATAAAAGAATTGCAGCCATGAATCAAACGTGCAAGACCTCAAGGTTTTAGGAACTTTATTATAAAAGAGAACAATTAGTTTCGCTGCAGGTTAAAGAAACTCATAAGGAAGTTATTAAGACGTCGCTTTATTAAATATTCGGCGGAAGAATTTCACTTCATTATTTTTCCGAAACACGTTTGAGAAAATAACTGTAGCAATGACCTTGTTCCCAGTGACATTCAAATATGAGAAATACATGAAGTTTCTTATTATTAGTGTATATGAAATTACTCTTGGTAATTATGACGGTATTTACATTTTCACAAATACATCACTTTAACTCAGTACAGTGGCGGATTAACGTACGTATAAGCACAACAAGCACGTGCTTGTTCTCCAGGAGGCTCTATTCTCTGCTGGCATTTCATTTTACCTTTACCTTACTATATCATTCCTTACTCTTACTTACATTTCTTATTTATTCATTTTACCTTACCTTTTTATCGAGATTTATCCACATGTCCGAAGTGACAAGGTGCGAGTGAACTTACACTTACAGAGTGAAATGCGTGTCAAGCCACGCACGTGAAGAGTTCCGTAGTTTTTATCAAAATATTATGCGGACATACGTTAATTTATTCTTTAAAACTACTATTACTACCATGATTTTTTTTTCACATTTTTAGAAGCAGTTTAGTGGGAAGAGGAGAGGACATTTGACACTAAGAAAAATAGTTATTTTAAAGGTTAATAATAATAGTAAAGGTAATATTTTGGAAACAGTTCCTCGTTCGGAAAAATGGTTTTACTATATGAGAAAAAAATTGGTCTATACATATAAAGTATATAGAGGGGAGACTATACTACTTTCTCGGCGTGGTTCATGTGTATCCCCATGCTGAATTGCAGCTTTCTAGTATTAAGGACCTCGGAGCAAGCCTGCGGATTGACAGATAGACAGGTGGAAATGGCGAAACTAGGGTTCCGTTTTGACTACGGAACCCTAAAAACCCGCAGAGAACAAAAATCCGTCAAGACAAGCTTAATTCTTTACCATTAACGTGTATTGAGATTTGAGACAGACATACTTCGTCAGATAACTTTCGACCATGTAATCTCGGATTTTGCTCTGTAAAAGGCAAGGAAAAATGTTTTGTTTTAAATTATACATACTACACTTTCTATTTTGCTGAACTTTCGTTTTATACTTCCTACCTTCCAAAATTAAACAATAGAGGCCTACACAATCTCTGTGCTTAGGGACGCTGAAATTGTTAATTGTTAATGCAAAAAAAGAAAGAAGAATACTTAATCTTAGAAGCAACTACACAAAAAACAATTCACTACACCGATTTCGATAAAACTTATATGCGACCAATTTTGAGATAGTTTTGACCAAAATAGTAATATTTTGGTATTGGTAATTCAAATCTGCCCCGTACAACTCCGATATACCTATGTACAAATAAACAAAAAAAGGAGCAGACTTGAGAACTCCATGACTTTCGTAGAACAATCTAGGGTTTTTTGTCCATAATTAGAGAGAATTGAATGATATATGTATTATTTTATGATGTACATCACCATAAGCTACTCGAACACGCTTTGGTATTGATTTGCTGACTGCCTTGAGAATTACGTTGACTTGATAAGTACGTATCTAACGTGTGATAATTTAATAGATGTACTTGTACCGTCGTTTTTCTCAATAACATATACCTACGTAGTACCTACTTAAGCAGTTTTAATATAATTTCTGTAAAGGTATACCACGAGTATCTAAGTGTCAAGTCTTTCAGTTAGGTACAGAAAATAATTTTGGGATTGCTCATAATATGGTTCGATAGGTACCTACTATGAAGTGGCGGATTTAACACAAGTGGCGCCCTAGGCCGAAATTCAGCGTTTCTCAACTGGGGTACGTTAGAAAATCTTAAGATCGCACGTTCTGTGTTTGTGTGAGAGTGGATTTTACACTTAGTTATTAGGTTTCTGTAAGGTCGAGATAGATATTGACCGAATCATCTCAGAAAAAAGGCTCATCCATTAAAAGTTTTATTTCTTCTCGGCGCTGTATTTTTCAAACTTTTATTGACACGGTAAATTCTTGGGGATAGAGATTGTCATTATAAAGAAACTGGTATGATCCCAACGATCCTCTCTACGCACCGCGTACGTACAAAGAATCGTTGGGAGCGATTTGCAGGACAGTGCAAACTGTCAAAATCGCTCATTTGACATTGTGTCAAATGGGCCAGAACGATTCGAGGACACGGAAGGACGAATATTGCGGGATTTGCGGGCTTAGTGGAAGGACCTCTTCTGCAATACCTCGCATAACCTCGAATACCTTCTGTGCATCTCGATTCTGTGAGTCAAACAAGAGATGCAACTCCAGTCATTTTTTACTTGAATGATTCGGTCCTGGCTCGTTTCTCGAGTGGAAAAAAATTCAACTCAAGTGAAAATGGACTCGAATGACTCGAGTCATAAAATCCTATTCAAGTCTCATCACTAATTGTATGTCAAATATACCTTTGGTATAAGCGTCGCCTGCTACGCAGATAAAAGATTGCTGCTCGGATCCGCATTGAGTTTCGTGATAACAAAAAGGCTCCCTTACTTCGGAATCGACATCGTCGTTGCAAATATTTGCGAATTGTGTCTTTGAACAAATGATCGATGGGCTGGAGACCGCCCAGTCCCTAGACTATACATTTTGGTGTCTCGAAATCAGTCCAGAAAGGTAGCTTTAGAAAAGCTAGCTTTAAAAAAGCGCTTTAAGATTCTTGGAATTTGCAACTCCGTGGATAACGAAACAGGCATAATGTTTTTTTTGTTGACAGAGGGTAAATCTTCATAGATTGTACTCACTATTGGCACTCATGGCAGGGCCATGGCCGCCATCTTCACGGAAACAAAAAACATGCGGGATCACTTTCGCATGCGCATCTGCTGCCCCTCTCGTGCGTTGCTCCACTCGTAGCCGACGGAGGTCGTCTCAAGAGGGCAAAAAATGATCTCGCCCTCCGCAAATCCCTCGATGGTGCATACACCGGCAGTCCAGGGCCATATCTGAACTGCCGTTCACCTCGTGGCCGTATGAAACAATGCGTGAAACGCTCATCGCAAGAAACTACGGCCGGACGGAAGGCTTTATTTTTTGCCCCGGGTAGTGCATCTTAGAGGCTGAAGACCAGCCGTGGATAGACTCTACTGGGCGGAGTCGGCCTTCTCTCAAGCCCGCCCTGCAGTCTTCTTGTTGACCGTGACCGTCTCTCAAAAGGAAACTACGCCTTCCACGCCTATTCCATGTGCAACATCGCCGACACGACTGCCCGTAAGTTTTCACACAGATATCTCCAAAACACGACTCATCACGACCGATTAGCATCTGTATATGCCGGAAAGTTACTCGTCGCTTTTTCCTCATTCAGAACTCGAAGGCCGGTAGGATCGCTTCCATGAAGATTTCATGCGCGTTTTGATGTCCACGGAGGCCGGCGCACAACGTCGCAAGAACTCTTTGCTACTCCTGCCGCCTGAGCGCTCCGAAGGCACTGGCAGGGTAGTTTCATTTTCATTATTTGTACTACGTTCGTGAATTTTTTCGAAATTTTAGAATTAGTCGGTAGAGGTGGGGAAGCCCTAATTAAAAAAAATAGTACTTTAAAGCTTGACATTTCGGAAATGGCTTCTTCGACGAAAATAATATTTCCACTTATTTTTAATTTAACCCAGTCCACTTGAAATGGGATACGCTAGAAGCTTCAAAAGAGGTACACGGGCCCAAAACTTTGAGAAACCTTGCCCTAATTCATACGGTACCCCAAGCTTAGCCATCCTCTATGCGACACACGAATTGAGCAAAAAAATAAAAATTTGCAAATTTGCCGCCCCTGAAAATCGAATTTTGGCGTCCCTAAAAATCTGCCGCCCTAGGCCTGGGCCTCACGGGCCTATGGGTAAATCCGCCACTAGTGCTATACACGACTATGTATTAATATAAAAACAAAGGAGAATCGCTTACAATTTATAACTTAAGACTTATTATACTAGGATGACATGTTCGAGTCATAAATCAAAGTGTCAATACATAAAGTAAACATCTCTAGTCTTTACGATGATATCTACTTACTGTAGTTATGGAAATTTCTGTTATAATCGTCTAAAACGTAACGAATTCATATAAGGTGCAGTATGAAATATGGCTGTCCATCTCAATTTCAATAACAATGAATGAATAATCAATAGTTCTAGAAAATGATTGCATTTTTATACAAAAATAATTGTCTATAGGTATATACATATTTTAGGACTAACTTTACACATCATGAACAGTAATTAGAAATAAAATTAATAGCAATTAATTTAAATTCTTCGAATATCAATATCAAAATATAAGCTTAATCTCCGCCTTTTTTAATAAATTATTTGAAATCGTCATCATGATGTACCTACTTATTGTTAGTAAATAAATAAACCGAGGCACATCCTCTGTTTATTGTACAAATGCACTTGAGGCCGGGACTGCATTTATTTATTTGTTTGATAAGATTAGAGTTCATAATAATTGTTGTAGTTACTTGCTCCATAAGCATTTCATTATGATCATTATTATTCATCCATGATATAAATTAATTAAAATTAACAGGATTTTGTATATTTTTTTTATTTTATCAGATATCTGTTATGTGTGTACCAATTTTCATTAGCAGGCTTCCTATGGGAGGTGTAATTAGGCAAAACTACCTATCGCTGTCGCGTTTGCGTATAGTTTTCACACTTTCTTTCTCGATTTCTGATCTTCAAGCGCGATACTTTTGATTAATTAAAACATTCCTGTGTTACAAATGTTTACATTTCCGTATATTTGTGTAGTCTCATTTTATATTATGTTTCAATCTATTAGGGTTATTGAACTTAAGTAAGTAACCAAGTTACTTGCATGTTGCATCTAGAGTATCTGGGACAGAGCCGTACCTATACGTACCTACTAGAAATATTTACTTTAATCAAAGATCCATTTAGATTCCTCAATACACTTTTGACAACCTTTTAGCAAAACAGAAGAAACAAAGAAGAAGAAGGAAGAAAATTGGAAAAATCATTAAACTGTAATATAGTGTAAGTATCACAGACTTAAAATGTAAACAAATATGTAAAACAATAACAAAATACCTGTAAAATACTTCATGAGTTGTTCCGCCAGCTCTGGTTCCACATCTTTTATCTCGAAGGGATAGTTATTGTTCTCCATTGTTCTCTTTTATGGAATTTATCCGTCCGGCCGTTATCAGCCTTTATGGTTACTAGGTGAAAGTACGAGCGCGCAGTTCACAGGTTCGCCGTTGACTGTGCAGTGCTGACTCGGACAGCGAAAAGTATGTCACATTACTCTGAAATCAAGTGCATACATTATATTTTGTTATGATAGTTGTGTTTATTAATATTTATTATCGGTATGAGTTAATGGTGTATATCATTTATGAGGATTTAACTGATTTTAGTTAAATTTCCAATGGATGTAGATAGGTAGTTTCTTTTCGATTTCTTTTGTTTCAATGAAAGTTTACAGACCTACATGTGTAATGTGTAGATTTGATCAAAAAGTTCGGCGGTGAAGGAAAACATCGCGAGGAAACCTCCATGTGCCGGAAGAAATTCTGACACATGTATATCCACCAATCCGCAGTGGAGCAGCGTGCTGGATTTTGCTTTCACTATCATTTCATTAACATAATATTCGACGCGTCTATTTTCAATTTTTAAACGATTAATAGATTCACAGAAACGGGTTCCTTAATAATCGCGATGAAGACTTTAAATTTTTTTAAGAATGCTCAGATTAGACATGTTTCCATATTTTGTGATTTCACAAATTGTAGGTTCTACTGACAATTACACATTTGAGTTTTTATCGTTTAAGTCGTTTATATGTATATAATATAGTACGCCAAGTTTCCTTAAATAATTTAAACGTCACATATGAAAAATAAATTATGTACCTACAAGGCTTTTTATTTCAGAATATTAATAAAAATAAACTTAAGCGCTTCTTTATATAAAAACTTCTGATTTATAATAATTATAAACTTAGAAACTAAACGCTATAATTATAAAAAATCGTAATAAGTTTGATTTTAAGTTAAAATAGTTATACTTTGATAATTATTGAAGATTACTTATATGAGTTATCAACGTATTAAAACATGTATTACTTCATTAAATAAAAATTAATATTTAAATATGAAGTTACTGTATAAAAATATTGTAAAAACTTCCTGCAAATTAAAAAGATATTATTTGTTGCTTTTCATGGTAATTATTTCTTGTATAAAAAGTAATCATACAGAAGTTAAGCAGGCGAATGTTCTGGTCAGTTTCGTCTTATATAATAAAATAAAACTATTGAACTTGTTCAAACTGAAAATGTAAAAGTTTAGAAGAAGTATCTGTCTATACATTTATTTTTGTTTTGTTAACCCCGACCAAAAAAGTTTGACCGCTATGTTTGTCTGTGTGTCTGTCTGTGGCACCGTAGCACACGTTGAAAGAGGGTTTTCTAGTGGTGGTTCTTAGACATGTTATATCAAAATCGGTCCAGCCGTTTGGAGATTATCTTGCAATATGTGAATGTAGTTTTTAGACAACCGCTCTGGTGTAGTGGTGCTGTATACGCTATTAACGCCGGCGGTCGCGGGTTCGATTCCCGCTCGGGGCGGGTGTTTGTATTTATATAAACATTCGTTCCTAGGTCTGGTCCTTGTGGGTCTACCCACCGTGCCTCGGAGAGCACGTAA
>DVXP01001256.1:0-15672 GCA_018235645.1 Junonia grisea | reverse complement strand
GTGAGGCCGTGGTATCACTCCGGTCAAGCCGGCCCATTCGTGCAAATGCATGGCTCTTCCACGGTAAGAGTTTTAGTATTCACTTAAGAGTTTTCTTGGTGCTTCACCATCAGCTACCTTACCATATGCATATTGACAAACATCAATTGCTTGACAACCATCTAAAATTAATCGAACCAAAACTGTTAACTAATTACTAATTATGGGGAGCTCTAGTACATTTGTGACCTTCATCATCAGTTTCACTTAAAAAAATACTATATTTCGCCCGAAATATTGCTAATAAGACCGCTAATACGCGACACTAATAAGTAAAATCACTAGTTTGCCTAGAACATTTAAGGAGGTTCCTTGATTTCTCACGATGGAACTACCTTTGTAGTATACGAACAAAAAAAGAATCGGTGAAGCCGTTTTCGATTAATTCGGTAAAATACACAAAAAAAAAAGCAATAAAACAGGTGACCAATTGCGGGTAGGTATTCATTTATCAAATTCGTAGAAGGAACTAAAATGCTTTTACTTGTCCCATTAAAATGAAATTTAAAAAAATCATTGCCACTTCTTGATTTGCAAGAAAATTTTGTCAGAAATACACTCAATGACAAATACATTGAAAAATCTATTTATTTTCTATTTTATTAAATAAATGTATAGTTACGTTTAATATCACTTTGATACTGTTCACTAATGTTTATTTAATGCAAATAAAGAAAGTCAACGCAATCTACTTTATTTTTAACAAACAAGTGCTAAAATTGAGCTAGAAACTTGTGAATTGAACAGAAAGAACTATCTTTATATACACAATACTATTTATTTTATTTTAATGTAGATGATATTAAAATGTCCATGTAAATATTATAATTAATATAACGAAAACATATGAGTACTTAATGTTAAATTTTATATACAATTTTTTATCACATAACAAAAGAAATGGACTTAAGATAAATATTATGATGTTAATTACCTAATTATTTTTGTCTGTAAACTAGTGAGACACATAACATTGCACAGGAGTTTCAGTATTATTATTACAGTTTCATGTTTTTTGTCTTACCACTTTAGGCTGGACTAATCAATTGTCAGTCGCATAGCTAGTATTGTTATTTTATTATTGAATATGAGTTTTAACTAACGCAATGAGAACTTGATCATCCTTCAACAAAATTACATTTTTTTGCGCACTTTTTCGTTGTACATTCAAACATTGAATTCTTTATTTCACAAAAATGACTTAGAGATATTAGTATTACCTTAGTAAGTACATAGGTCAAAGTGGACTTAATATCTAAAAGAGATCTTTTTTAATTAACATTTGAAGGTGAGCGATTGGATCATATAGAATTAGAGAAATTAAAAAATATAAAATGAATTTTAATGATCTATGAATGCGGAAATGAAATTTATAGGTTACAGTTCAAAATTTAGGATATAGGATATACGATAAATAATAAAAGATTGCTTAAAAGTGTACAAGTAATACACTAGAAGACTAAAATTGCGCAATAAATGCAAGCAAAGTCAAGGATAAAAGCTAGTAGCACATAATTATGTTTACTTTCCAGACATTGAGTTAATTTTAAAAAATGTTTCACTAAAGGTTATTGCGAAATGTAAGTCTGCAACATAATCAGTTGAGTTGCAAGCGTTGAATTGAACTCTCGGCGTTATTACTTAGAAATAAGCACAAGTATTTGCATAATATTGAAACGTCAGCGATACCGATCCTCGAGGCTCATTAAGGTAATTGATCGGCTTTCCGCTAGACCAGAATCAATCGCACGTCCCACCATTGATTTGCATTAATTACTACACCGAATGTCACATATCGACAGTGTTCTCATAAAGCAAATCATTATTTTGATGGACTCGTCGTTTGATTATGAACGATCATTGTTTATGTATTAAATCTGAAAGCTTTTAGTTAAGCAAATCGTTTGTGAAAGCCAAATAACGCATTTCATGAAAGAACGGCCGGATTGTGTGGAATTTTCATGTTTTATCATTTTGTAATAAGTTCGCTTGTTGGTAATTAGAAATCTGCTTATTAAATCATCTTTTAATAATTTTAAACAGAATTTCGCAAAAGGAATTATTAAAATAAAAAATAAATAAATGAATATGCCTCTGAGCGGATATAAGCGCAGCTCGCTAATTTCTACGGCTCTATTTCTCTATCAAAATCTCTGTTCGAATTGAATTGAAACAAAAATCGGTATCGAAGTGCTTGCCAACAAGATAATACGAATTCTATCTCATACGCCGCACAATATAAAACCCGCTAACGTAAATGTAGCTTCAAAAAGCGAAGACTAGCAATCTAGCGGGGAATAATTTTTCCGTGTGATTGCGATGCGATGTTTTGGCGCATCGTTCGACAAATAGCCCCCGTCGCAGTCCGCAGGGCGGTCTGCTGATGTTACAATTTTTGCCGCTCAACGAAGCACCGGTATCTAGAAAAAATGTCGAGATTGGCGAACAGGACTGCGGAACCTTGGGGTGTCGGCGGCCGATTCACCGCGTTGCAACGTGCAGATTGTACTGTCTGTTTCGTTTGCCTCTTAGCATCTTATTTCCGCTCAGAAAATTTGTTTAGAGACCAAATTTTCTTTTGCAAATTGTTTCAAATATTACACCTATTTCCTTCTAAACGGTTCTAGTTACGTAATATTAAATGGTTTACTATTTCACACGGATATTTAAATTACCGGTATAAAAAATATGGTGCAAATAAGCCCATTGGGAGTCAGCATAAGTAGTTAGTAGTTAAATAAGTCATTTTCATTCTTGGAAACGTTCCCTAACTTAATAAACGACAAGAGTAGGAAGCTTTACGTGAAAGTTGAGAGCGTATGCTATCTCATGCAAATTACGCCAGATTTATCATAAGACGTCTCCGTAATTGCGACGCGAGGAGATATGGCGGGGTCTTAAAGCCACTCTGCAGAAAAAAGGTAATTAAAGGGATAAACTGGAGCTGTTAGGTCGGAGGCGATATCGGGAGAGGGAGAGCGTGGAGTGGAGGGGCGGCCGCGCGTGCTGCGTGCGTGCTGCGTCGCCTCGACACTCGCGCGACACGTAAAGGGCGTGGAGCAATATCATAGACTACAGACTGGAGACGGAGCAAGAACACCCACCGACTCTATTGCACTCGAAGCTTACAAAGCTAAAAGCAATACAGTTATTTGATTTAAGTCGGGTGTGTACCGCCGCCTTCCGTTGGATTGTGTTTGTGCTCGTTTGCGAGATTTCTAACTTATATATTTTGAGACAAAGGTGACATTTTATTTTTGATATTCAAATTAAGGTGGGTTTTTTCGTATTAAATGCCTTTATTGATATAATTAGTATGTTTCTTTTAAGTGATCAAAATGAGCTGATCCCGTTACGATCTAAATACCCAAAGCCTGAATATTTCACTATTAAATTAAAATACAAAATTTTAGTAATTAAAACACAGATTATAAAATTTTAATTTTTATTATCATTTTCATTCTTCGTTTAATTCAAAGAAATTGTATATATTTAATAGACATACAACATATTAATAGACATACAATGTATTAAACTGTAGTCTTTTATTCGAGTCTTTCACGTAAATCCGGTTCGCTTCACTTCTATTGAACTTAATTTGAATAGTTTTATCGATTAAAATATAACTTTATGTTCTGAAATTTATCATAAAACGAAAACTTTCTTAAAACTGTTAAGAATATTAAATTAAATCCAGCACACAACGCCAGAACAACTTTATATACACAATCGGCCCCTTGCCAAATCTTAAAGTCTTTAACTAAATTGTGTTAAAGAAATGAAACAAAAACGCACGGACTTCCCGCCTTGCATTTTTATAAATTTATAAAGCAAACAATTTTTTATAAAGAGATTTTCCTTAATACGAGATTCCCCTTCTGATTTATAGATATTAAAGGATCCTAAGTTTCTTTTTTTTTTTATAAAACGTAATTTATAAATTATTTTATAAATAGACATGACAATTTCGGGAGACTTCCTGTTTACTTATTTAGAAGAGATTACTTATTTAGAAAAGTTCTTTTTCACAAAAAAAAATACTATAAGAATATTTATACATTTTTTAATTTTTACCTAAATCTTTGATCCTAAAATCTCGCACCCGAAACCATAAATCAATAATGATTTATCTAATCCAATATTTGAAGGAAATGCTGTACGTATAATAATTATATTTTCATTCGCGTCAATAAGAGTGTCGTGGAACTCGGCCCTGATGAGCGAGTAACTTGTACGACGACCCATCATACGATGACACCCCATTAACCCAGGGTCTAGTCGCTGACTTACTCGGCTAAAATGTTTTGACGGTTATTACAACGTTTAAGTACATACAACACGAGTTACGGACGAAGATTACTTTCAACCGTTTAGTTGAAATGTTATTAGAGCTGAGTGAAACCTTATTTATATAACAATAAGTAATATAATAATAATTTGAAATTGAAAAACATTTTTATGTCACTTATATTATGAATTCATATTAAACCTGGTTTTCACTATGAAATTCATAAAATGAAAATTATAATAAATAGTGACATTCATTCCACTATCAAAAAATCGAAAATCGTCTTTCACGAATTTCACAACGTCAATGAGGCATTAATAATAAAATTAATAACACCTATATTATTTGTACAAAGTAGTTTTAGAAAAATATTTAATAAAATCTAAGATTTAACTAAAGGAGGATGATTTCTTTTCGAATTTTAACCACGTCACCGTGTGCCAATTTCGGCATTAATAAAATGACAAAACGTGACCCAGCCTGTACCATCATCCATCACGACTACGTCAAGTGTTTGTCCGAACGATTAAAAAAACTGTACCGAACTGATGCGGCCCCACGAATAGGGTATTTCGGGAACGGTAAATGTTCTAGGAGAGGGTACGATTAAATATTAAATTCGTCCGGAATTTCGACCTGGATAAGCGCGGGTCCGTCCTATACCCGCTTCAAACTCCTGCCCACATCCGGCCTGTAAACAAATATATGTAATTTTTATTACGGCTATAATTACCCGCGCCTGATTGCGGACAGCCATGTTGGAATATTCCGTGTTTATACATTATTTTTTTTTACTTTGGAAAATGTCACTGAATAAATTACTAGACCTTTCAAATAACGTTCAAACAAAAATCGTGGCTTACTTTTTTGTTAAATCCAACCATATTTTATAATAATTTTGTTTACGAAAATAAATTTTAAATAAATTATGACGATGTCACGACGACATAAATAATACGAAAATGACAGTTCGAACACTTCTATGAATGAACTTTAACTGATTTATTATCGTAGTAAGGTGTAATATTTTGCGAACGGATAATAAAGAGATAGCTTGACTAAAATTTGAAATAAATAGTTTGACATGGGGTTATTCAAAACCAGCACAAATAACACAAACAAGACACGACAAAGTTACTTGAAGGCACGTCGTGTGCGAAAGCGATAACGCTCTAATGATTGATATACTCATACGTCTCTGTTCAAACTAATGACAGGGTGAGGGTGTTGACTTTCAAGTTATTAATTAATATTGCTATTATTTTAGCAAATTATACATTCCGTGTCACATGTGGCTGAGCGGACATGATGATACGACACTATCAATGTACGTGATTGCGATTACTTTGTGAGGGAATAGATAGAAGAATTAATGATCTATTGTGTGCGTCAAAGAGCTTTTTCCTTAGAATGTCAATATGACAAAGTTTAATAAAAGCTGTAGCAGATTATAAACGTTGTTAAGGGGAATTATTTCTCAAGGTGATAACTTAATTTTTTTCTCATAACAATTAAACATCGCTCAATCTATAATTTATTTTATTAGGTAAATTTATATCAAAGATAATGGAAATCAATAGGGAAGTAACAATAAAAGAAGGTTTAAACTATGTAACGGAGCGGAAATACTTGATCTGACTGTCAATGCAATGCAAGTGTACGCGAGGGAATAATATCTGTGTAGCGCCGCGATTGCATTCCGTTTTAATTTCTTTTCAACAAGAACAATGGAATATTGAGATGAAAAAAATGTAAAAGTTACAAATTTCATTTCAAATATACTATTCGTATAACCATTTAAAAGAATCTCTGTACACATATTTATGTAAATAATGGAAATATTTTAAACTTATAATACGTATTAAACAAAGATTTTTTTTAAGTATATCAAATCACAATGAAAGCCAGTTTTATTCCACAGAAATGACAATTCATCGTTTCTTCACTCTCAAACAGAAAGCTTTGAATAGGTACTTATAGATTGGGATTAACCCTTAAAGACTACAATTTGATTCATCCTCTTCTCTATTCCACTTCTAATCGTATCTTGTAAGAAGTTTAAATAACGGCTTGCACAGATTAGGAATTTTCGTCCGTGGTACGAGTACATAGTATAATTTTCATTAACCTTTATTGGAATCATGTAGATTCCAATAAAGGTTATTTTTTAAGGATTTGACAAAACTGAACCATCACCAGATCATCAGATGATGTCAAAGGATTTTTATCCACTAGTGTTCTGTCAGTTATAAGATAAGCTTTGTGACGATCAAAAGTCCGGCGGACAAAACGCCTCGTCTACTCAAAGAAAAGTAATAATAAGGTATAAAATTATACTAAATTAAAATTGTACACCACTTGTAGAGCTTCAAAATATATGGACAGGTCAAGAAAGATGCGTCTTAAAATAATTAAACACTGCCTTAGATCCTGTAGAACAGACCACTTTACTCGTACACGCCAACGAATTACTAGAGATAAACATTTAATATTAAAGAATTGTTTACATCATACAACGTAACTTTGTCATTACTTTAATTTATCAAAATATTTCCAAGTGTATAAAACGTACCATGACGTTGAAAATTATTAAAGTAATTGTTGACAAGAAGTATGTTGGAATTCATAAAATATAAGAGAGAAAGCACAAGTTATGAGAAGGTCCCAACATGATTAAATGCAATTTCTTTACAAAGTATGCTCCCCGTTGTACTCGTATGTGGAACTTTTCCTTTCAAGACCGTTTTCTAAAACTCTGGCGATGTTCGAGCGCTTCTGGAAGTAATATAAAGTAAGCATATATTTTGTTAATCCTTGTCCTAAAACAATTTCACAATATATAATTCGGAAATCTTTAATTTTTGGTATATCTTCATACTTTACTTTTGTTAGAATCACTTCCTATCTGTCTATATCTCACTATTTTGCATAAATAGTTGTTAAAAATTGAATATCTTCGATGGATAACGAATATCATTGATATGGTCAAAAAAGTACTTATACTTTCTATGAATCAATTACTACACACAATGTTCTTCAATTACGATGTATTAACACAAAATAATTATATTAATATTATTTATTTTAAATCTACCATCAAAACGAAAAATTAGCCTTATACTTTGACCTACTACTAAACCTTCAACAACAAAAGGACAAGGTACTAAAACACATACGAGTATTATCTAGTTAATAATATCAATAGTTTTTAATTATTTATACGCTCCACTTTCAATGAAAGTAAATTACAAAGTAAAGTACTCGTACTTTATTATTTTCTTCAATATCCGATACAAAATCAAAGTTTTGCATGTATTGGTCACAGCTGCGCGCGCCGAGCGCATTTTTCTCAACTGCTCAACTAGTGCTATCGGAGTGGGAAATCATCTAAAATGCTGCTTTGTAATGAAGGTAACTTAGGAGAATGATGAAACAGATGTAGCGAGTGACTTATGGGCGGGACGAAGCTCATAACTAGCGTCCAGCGGCGCATAAGTCCCGCGACCGCAGAGTGAAGCTGCAGCCGCCGCTCGCATTATTCACGGCTATGTTATATGTCGTATTTTACCTTTAATTAACGACGTACCATCGGACTTAGATGAAGCGCCATTTTAGCGCTCTATAAGTTTTAATAGATTTTTGTCGGACGTCTTACTTCAGTCGCACCTGTTCCGATTCTATTTATATCAATAAAATATAATATTATTCTATTTTAATTAGCAATTTACGCTGTTAATGTTAATGTGAAAGTGGGTTTTTATAACTTTTGTGTCATACAATATTTTATTTCGGTACCGAATACAATGAAATAACAACAGGCGTGTTAAAAGTTATAAAAACTACAATAAAAATGCTACGAGTGCGATTTCGTGTAACCAGACATCCAAATCACCTATTCCGCGAGGCGCTACCCTATAAAAAGCCTACAATTTCATTAAATCCACCCTAAATAGTTACAAAGAACTTTGTTATTTGGCTGTCAGTCAGCCTTTAAAACCCGACAACAAAGTTAAAACGAAGTAATTAAAAAAGAAAACACAAAATACTTACAAAGTCGGAAGCCGGGCTCTCTTCACTTAAATTACTTGCGATTACACCGACAAAACGTTTAATGAAACACGTTAAATCGCGCCAAGTGGGCCCGCCGCGGCCACGCTACCCGCTCGCCGCCTTACTTCCAAACTACGATTTCTGCGGTAGCTGCTAGTTTTTACTCAAATATCTTACCCGTAAGGAGAGTTGGAACTACTTCAGCAAAGTCCATTAAGGAATATAAACTCACGCTATGGTGATTACAAATGCTACCGATTTTCGGCGACCGTTTCGGGGTCGATTAGAGCTTTTTAATTGAAACCTCCTCGGATAAACTTTGAACGGACATCATTTTTAAATTAAGCGACCCTTCGACTACTTTACGCATTGTCGTTATATGATTGTATAGAGTTATTTGATTTGTAAAGTCTTCTAAGATAATTATAATATATGAACTTAAACATTCAAAAAATAATTTTCCACAATTTCTAAAACAACAGTTGTTCAATTTTAAAAATGAAAAGATCGGAAGAATCCAATTACTATCCACTTATGAAGTTACATAATAAAACAACAAAATGTCAATAGCGCAAGTCGTTCCATATCGTGTTTAAGTAGTTGAATTTTGTAGTGACTTTGATTCATTTTATTTATAGGAACGGACACCGAGTACTCTATAGACAGATCGATCAAGAAGGCCAGGCTCTATCAAACTATAATATTACCGGTCGGAGCTGTAAAGGGTATAAATTGGACACGCGATATATAAGACGTGGGTTATTTTAGTCAAAGATAATTTTCATATATTATTATTTTTCAAACATTCTGAACGGATATTATTTACAAAATTTACTGTCGAGCTAAATGATTTTATGCAATTTAACGAAAAATCATTTCAATACGACGATAATAATTAATTTTAATTACATGAAATTGAAAATGAGAATGTCGAGCATACGAGTCAGCAATCGTTTCAAATAAATATGTAAGCGTAGGAAACGCTGACGTTTGCGTTCCGCCGCGTCGGTGCGGAAATCGCGTCAATTAACTTGGCCGAGATGACATATTAGTATTTGTTCCCGGTTCACTCCTCCCTCTAGCTACTACGAATTTACAAGGTATTACCTTTATAAGAATAAATCTCTATAAACAAAAACAATATTTCAACCGAATCACAGCCAATGCTACGCCAAAACTATTTGAAATTTATGTTGCGTAACAGCACAAAGTAATTGATTCGAATATATTTTCTAACGATGAACCGGAATTTCTATTAAAAAAAATTCAATATCACGTAGAGAACTGCGCCAGATGTCGGACAATTAAATTCCCTGAATCGATCCTAAATTAAATAGATCCACTGCGAAAATAAAAAGTTTAGTGACTGTCAATGTCAAACAAAGAAGATGAAAAAAGTTTTTTCTCTCAATTCCATTTTCTTTCACGATTCCTCTTTCACAGTCTCTAAAAGTTTTCAAAATAAGAGGTTTTCGCGAGAGTCTCAATTATCGATAAAGACGATATTAAAAATTCGTTTGTTTTGTTCTTAGCTTGCGCCTGGAGAGCGGTGTCCCCTTTTTTCTATTGTTTGCGTAAGAAGGGAACCAGAAGCGGCGGCAAACGATAATCAGAAATTTGAATTTCGGCCCGCAAGTACTGGCGGAATCATCCGATTTTGCGCATCGTTTATCATAGCGTATAATTAGGCAAGAAAAAGTTATCTTTTCCATCCCTAAGAATATTGTTTACTTCATTCAACTGTCCGTGCAACTTGAAACAAACTTTGCATTTATTTCTCTATCGTAATTTAACTTCTGCGAAAGGTGTCTTGTCCGAGTGTCTTCAGACGGCGGACGGAATCTGTATCGCATTTTACAATCGATAGCCACTTCGTTGTCATCGTAGGATCTATAGAACGTCTGAATTTACATAGATGGTTGCCGTTTGGTAATACTATGATAAAGGAACATGCTCTAAATTTATTCGTAAGCATTATAGTGTACCTAACATGTATGAGGCAGTGCTCCCTTAATGTATTCATGTAATTCGCATAGCCGGCATCCCCTTTGACCGGCCACGCAACACCGCATGGCTTGCTCGGATAGAGTAATATAACGTCATGTTTTAAAACCATCCATCACGTTTAATGTCCATATAAAAGAAGTTACTAGCGTGCCGTCTCTTTCCACCATTTTATAGATTTATAACATTTCGAGTAATAGTAATTAAGCAATTTCGTCCATATTGCCTCTTTTGCTTTAGTATAATTGCCTCATGTTAATAGCATGCGCTCATAAAGACCTACCGCGCACCGAGCACATCTCGATAGAAGGAATCTATTCTTTTCAAACGAAATTTGCTTTGCAAACATTCTCTGTAATACACTCAAATTTGTTATCAATTGGCTGCACTCAATACCAAAAATACAAAGAGGAATATTCTAACCATACCAGTTCGAATAAAAGCCCAAGTACCGCTACTTGAATGTAAAAAACTAGCCGTGCTAGCGGGGCGCGTCTGAAACCGATTTACATTAAATGCGGTTGGCTCTTCTAGTGATACCTCACATTTGCTTAAATCTACAAAGCCAGATTATACTATCTCAAAACTGACCGGGTTTTTATCTAGCTTGGCAAATCGAAATGATAATGCTCTTTAAGTTTTTGGCAAATAAATAATCACATTGTCTGAGTAGTGCTATTTTTATATCTAATTTGATTCAAATATAACATTGTTTTTAAAATTAAGTTGTGTCTTTATTTTTTATGTTTTGACTCAATTAAGATAGCTGTAATTAAAATTGTCAGCATTCGTAAAACAATTCGAAACTCATTGTATACATAATATTCCCCCGACACGCGAAATCTAATATTGATTATTATGACGTAGGAAATTCGTCAAAACTTGATTGTCTGCAGAGGAAATTGTGCACTCCGTCGAGGAAACGTACAAATATCGATTTTAATGTGTTTGCAATGTGCAAGAACAAATAGTAATTAAATAGACTAGTTTGTAATTAGTTCAAGAAATCGATACAAGTAAAGAAAAAAATTATTTTAATGTAGTCAGACCTCGACAGCGTCTTATTAGATACACAAATGGAAGTTCTAAAATAAATGAAACATGGTGTGGTGAAATCTTAAAATAAAATTTTACTAGTTACTATACATCAGGCACTTGTGTCGTTCAGAAACCGAAAGATCCTTTATAAGTTGGGGTCTCTACGCTGGACAATAGCAAAATCATCTTATAGGTTCTTTTATTTTAATTTTACCGTCCAGTTTTGATCACCTTGTCATGAATTTCTTTAAACTATATAATGATTTTATATATACAATTTCAATACAAATTGTTGTCATTATTAGCTAGTTAGGAACTTAAGAAAAAAATTAACCTTAATGTACTGTTATTTCAAACATACAAATAGGTTTAAAAAAAATATTTAAAAAAAAACATGTTTGTTATATGAACTCTAGGTGGATAATTATTATTTCATAATTAGCTTGATTAACGAGAATTAGTATAAATTGCTACAATATATGACATTGGCATAAAAAATTAACACGATTCACGATCACGATCACAACACATAAACAAAAAAAAAAGTGATGATAGACAATAAGCATAGATAACATTATTAAGATATCAATATGTAACAAATAAAAAACTAACATTTACATACTGATTTTAAAAATAATTAAAAGACGTCTATAGTTATACCCGAAACCGATGTAAACGCGTGCAGCGGGCATCAGCTAGTACAGAATAAAAGATATATGATATGAGATATGTTAGTACTGAATTAAAATAAAATCAGTTACAATACGAAGAAGTTATAGACATAGAGCTAACTGATTTAAGATAGTATTACAGGTAAGAAGCTGTCTGACTATCGGCTAAAGCATAAAATATATTCCACTAAAACTTGAAACAGCACAGAAAGTAGTTGATTTAAATTCACAGTAGCGTAATACAAGTTATAAAATATAGGATTTGAATTTTATTAAATAAATAGAAAATTTGAAGCTTTAATCCCGTAGTCGAGAAGCCGTGCGTTTATATCAAACTTTGTCTCTATTTCTACTTTCATACATTTATTTTATTCGTTCAAGAACTGTCCGGCTTTCTATAAACTTTAAAATACTACTTCCTTGGAAAAAGAGTCTTGGAATCCGTTTCTAAACTTGTTATACTTTATGTTTTTTTTTTCTTCTAATTGCGATCGCATGTTCATTTTATATAAACTTAATTTGAAATCCTTGGATTCTATCTATTTTTAATTGAATTGAAAAACAATGATATGGAAAAGTTGTACATAAAACTTTAAACTAGACCAGAATTGAACAAAAAGATTGTTAAACCTGTGTAAAGTAAGACAAATAATTCGAACAATATTTTGGGAACTTTTTTAAATATTTCATAATCGTAGATAGATATAATATACTTTATTGTAGGCCAACATCAGTATTTTTTATAAATAGAAAAAAAAACAAAAACACAAAAGTCGATCTTATCGCTAAGTAGCTTACAGGTATTAAGGATATCCATACATACTGTAGTCGAATCGAAAAATAATATGAACATCTGTAATAATATTTAAATTATACTAGTACGTAGTGTTCAATATTGGAATAAAATACGCTAACATTACTATTTGAGATTTAATATAAAGAGATGGAAACGCAAATGGACTGAATATGTAGTAACGCGATTCAATCAGAGCGCTATAGAGTACGGACGGTCTCAAGATCACAGCCTGCATACTAAATTATTAGCCCTTAGTTATTTATGCATCATGAGCCAACATCTTAATAGCGGGCGAGAGTTATGTCCAGCCTAAAATAATATTTTGTGTAAATGTTTGAAAATAAACAAGCGGCGTCCGACCACGATGTTTTACAATCACAATATGTAGTAAGTTCACCGTAGTGGGGAGCCCTTGCGGCGATTTAATGTTTGAATGGACTCAATAAAGCAAGGTTTAATTTTCAATTTATGTTTGGCCGCAATCTGACGGATTGTTATCAAAGGCTTACCTTTGGATGTGCTCTTCTGGGAAAGGCCACTTTGGGGTCAATCTGGAAAACAAAATGTATCGTTAGGAATTTAATAATAAACACACTTAAATCATTATAGAGATCAAATACTGATCGTCTGATATTTTTCATTGATTTACACTATATGTTCGAAAGTTATACAAGATATAGGTGATATGCATAATTAAACGATTTTTGAAGCACATTTCAATACGACAAAACATATATTTTCATGAATCTTATAAATAGTAATAGTATAAGTATTTTACTTCATGTAATCCTATATTTCTATCATCTTCAGAACTACCGTACAGTTGTCTTGAAATTCAATTGAAATTGAATATTCAAATATTGACGATATTACATTGAAAGCTATGAATGTATTAATGTATTAATGAATCCGATTTTAATATACAAATTGCAGTATAAAATGATATACATAGATTACATACTTCCATAGATTCAAATTCCAATTAAAATTTTATGTTTGTATTTTATAATTGAAATTTTTATACCAAAAAGAAAATTCTGATTTTATTATTTAAAAATATATACAAAAATTAATGACATCTAAATACACCTCTGTAACAAGTTGGCGAGCGTTATATCAAAAGGCGTTTCAAGTAAGAAATAAGCAATGAAAATAAACCAACCACGTCAACAGCACTAAGGAGCTGGCTAGTTAATTTTAACTTAATGACTCGAGCACGAAAAAAAAAATCACTCAGGCGTTTCCGCCCCCAACTAATCATGGCCGCACGTCCGGGCGGGAAGAGCGCGCGATAAATTCGCATCGCCCGTGCGGCTGCACTGTCCATTCCTAAAATCCCGCCAGCAAAAAAGCATCGGACTGAAAATCCTCCACCGTGGTCCTGTCACTCGATTTCTCCTCTCGTCTTTTTCATGTAACCGAGCGCCACTATTTCATACGTGGCACTGTTTAAGCCCTCAGATTTTCTCCGGCAACGAGCGGTCGCTTTGGTCTTTTTTCTCGTATCTCGACGCGCCGCTGACCGTTATAAACGCAAAATATAAACCCAAAGAAGCTACCTTTGACATTTTTAGAGGTAAAACGTTTCATTTCCACTCGTACTAGCCGTTTTGCCGACTGGTTTCTAAACTTTTGTTATTTTTTTTCTTTGTTGCCAGAGTTAATATACGATTAAAACGTATTGTGTGGTATAAACTGCATGATTATTCAATTTTGCTGACAATTGTACTAAATAGTTCTTACAATGAAAGTTTCTCTAACAAAAAATATTTTTATAACTCTATTATTTCATCTCTATTATTTTGACATGTCTAACTTTTGCGCCGAAACCTAAGTACCTTTTTTGTTTTTTATGGGGTAGGACGGCAAACGAGCTGACAGATCACCTGATGGAAAGTGAATGCTGTCGCCCATGTACATTTGCAACACCAAAGGAGCTACAAAATGCGTTGCCGGCCTTTTAGGGGGTATGGAAGGAATGGATGGGGAATTAATGGGGAAGGGGTGGGGAATTGGGCCTCCTCATTTTTTCATGTATTATCATTTGTGTTATCAATTTGTGATAAATTAAGCATGTTAAGCAGGAAACACGCTACACCGTGCCGCGGCCGGGCCGTGCTCCGGTCGGAGCTCAGACGGGGTACGGTTAAACATTGTGGAATACATTTTGTATGAAGTAATTTATGTAAGACCGTCCCGGTGGCGCACGGTCAGAACTGAATTACTTCATACAAAAGTGCATACATAATATTTGAGCGTGCCCCGGCCGGGGCCCGAACGGGAAACAGCCCAGGCGCGGCACGTTATTGCGTGTTTCCTGCTTTACTTTGCTTTTACTTACCACTGCTGGACATAGGTCTCTTCTTCTATTAGAGAGAAGGTTAAGGAGCTTAATCCACCACGCTTTTACACAGCTAGCTGGTGGATATACATGTTTCATAGTTTCTTCTAGCACTTGCAGGTGTTCTTCCGATGTTTTTTCACCGTTGAGCACGAGAATAATTTAAACATAAAAGAACTTGAAAATTCAGCGGTGCTAGCTAGCGTTTGAATCTGCAACCGTTTAGATCGACGTGCTCTACCACTAGGCCATCTCGGCTCAGTGATCATTTGACATAAGCCTATCGGGTAGCGCGTTTAAAAACGCATACTAATGAATACATATTATATGATCGTGATGAATGTATGAATGAAGTAATTTCTAAACGTCGTTATTATGAGGGGCCGCAAATTATAGCAACATGCACCCTCTTGGCGTAAATAATTGCCGCTTGATTGAAATTGCT
>DVXP01001255.1:0-15686 GCA_018235645.1 Junonia grisea | reverse complement strand
ACCCTCACTCACGCGGCGAAACACGACGCAAGCGTCATTTTACGCCGGTTTTCTGTGAGGCCGTGGTATCATTCCGGTCGTGCCGTCCCATTCGTGCAAATTCATGGCTCTCCCGAAGAAATAATAAAATATTTAACCCACCTAACTATTTCATGACGATTGTTGTGTAATAGTGAGACCTCGTGATTCAATTGAAATAAATTATTTGCTACGCCTGCTGTGGCATTCATTTCGCTACGATCTATGTCGATATTTCTTATAAAATGGACTATTTAAATTTAAATGTAAGACGTGCTCTAGTAATGCTTTATCTCGTTGTGCACTTAGCTAGTTAGGCATTACAGAGGGTTAATTGTGAAAAACTGCCGTTATCAAAACACGCTTAATTGAATTCTGGTGTTCTAATACGCTTCATGAATTGACAGAATGTAGCATATTTCAATAGCAGTAGTTATAATAATAGATTTCAATAACCAAATTAATTCTCAAATCAAAGTATCTATTTTCAACACAACCACGTAGGTGTCATTACGAACCTTATATTTTCTTTCATCTCAAAGCCTATTACAATAACAAAAATACAAATTCAACCCTTGAATCTCAGCAGTGCTATCAGGTTAATCGTTACAATTTTAATAAAATGCTCAGTCCCTTGTCGACCCTTCAGGTACTTCCCACTCATTAATTAATATTTTTGTTCTATATTTGGAAAAACCGTGTTTACACAAAGCATTTTAACGAAACTTTATACCAGTTTGTGTTAGATATTTACATTGAAAAATCGACACGATAGTTCTGTGTCTTTGTCTATTTGAAATAAGTTGTCTTAAGTTTTTATTTAGGGAATTAGGTACCTAAATAAATTAGGCTTTTTAGGAAATAATCTGTTAGTTTTACAGGATCTCTATTCAATTATTCAAAAAACTAGACTTGATTCACAATTTGATTTAAACCAAGAGTTTTAAGTCATTAAAAATATTGATAAATTCAAAGTAGATAAGATATAAAATGACTATCACGAAAAACTTTATATTTACTTTCAATTCACCAAAAAAATCACATCAAATGATATTTTATTTCCTTATTTCAATAAACACCAGCCCGTTAGTAAATCATCCATTCATACCCCTTTAAGAAAACACCAAGAAAACGTATTAGGGACGGAGGCTCTAAGTAACGAAATTTTTCTCATTTGAATACGTGACTAAAATAAAATAGCTGAACTTTGAATGTTGGACCCGACCCTTGAGTCGTTCCCGTACTTAGCGTAAATAGGTTTATATTGTCCACGATTTAATTTTTTTTCTTTCGTAAAATTTGTTTTTGATCTGTCGCCTTAGTTCATTCTCCGTTTACCGAAAAAGGATTTTTTTTAAAATTTGAATGGTTTCTTTTCAAAAGCCTCTTTAGAAACACTTTTAACATGCCTTGTCATTGTAATCCAAAATCGATATGCGTTATATAAAGGTGAATTTTATTATGTTAGATTTATTCAGTTAAAACATAAGACATATATCTACATAAATAAACAACCACATATATATTTTCAATCTAAAATATGCCTTAGAAAATATTATTGCGAAGAAGGTACATAAAAGTTTAATACTCAAGAAATATGGGTCATAATTTAAAAAATGGTAGTTTATTAAGATAGAAGGTTATAACATTTTTCTCTCTTTGAGAATACAATGTTCTTCATTATTTTAGTATACAGTTTTATGAAAGGGCACGGTATAACAAGTCCTCTCACAAATAGGCAGAGTAATCAGAAAAATTTCATTAAGCCCCTCTAGGGTATGGAGACTCGAAATTGAGTGCTCGCGTATATTACAGCAATAAAACCGAATACTTTGTTATGCACACACGGGAAACGGTGAGGTAAGTAGCTGGGTGAGTGGAGAAAATTTTGCACTTTGTTTTGCATAATTTATCCTAATTTAGACGTTTGCTACTTCTATTAAAGATAGTGTTGTTTAGGTAGGTTTATTTTTTTTATTAAATTTACCTAGAAATGATCACTAACGTGACAATTTAAAAAAAAATTAATAATCTCTCAAATGCTTTGAGTTAAAGAGTAGTTGGGTATCTTGATTCAAGGCGATACTTTAGCATCAGTTTAAGGTTATACTAGTATGTTTAATATGTATAGAATGTGTAATATGTTTAATGAAATAGCAACACAGATAATTTCGATTTCTGCACGTCGTCTACAGTAGAGACACATTATTATGACCGAATAGTGAAAACAAAATAACTATAAGATAAAAATATAATAAAATTCACACAATAATTTATCCACTAACACAATAAATCTAGTAAGTACCAGTCACTTTCAATTAGATAATACATATTAATATTGTGACTATAACATACAGTTAGGCACAGCCACGTTGAGGAGTCTGTTCTGTTTCTAATTTACATAACACGCTCACTGGATTTCCTTTTCAAAGGTGCGTCTTTTGTCAGAAGGAAAACAAAGAGAACAGAGAGCGGCACGGTAACAAAAAGGTCGGTGGGCAGAGACAAAAAAATGTGGTCAAGCGCTTTTAGTTTAGTTTGTTTGTGAGGATTTTTTTAACGTTGTTGGTGGTGTAGTTTTACGAGCGCAATGGCTTTGAAAGTGGGATTGGAGCCAATTATTTTTTTTACTTTATTACTAAAACACGTTTCTTAAACTTTTCGTTCCATATTATCAAGTGAATTCGGTTTGGGTATTCATGTTTTGCGAATTGCGGAACAAAAATTGTTGACGTATTTTGAATATTTTTTTTATATTTAATTTTTTGGTTAAATGTAATGGTTATAATTCATGCAATATTAAAGAAATAACGTTTAGAGGGCATTTTAGCTGTAAAAAAAAATTAAACTATCTCAAGATTGTTAAAAAGAAACTAAGATACAGTTTTGCTATGATGATTTTGAGCTTAGATTAATTTAATCTTTTTTAAAAATTTTTTTTTAAATTAAATCTAATAGTACACTTTAAAAGTTTAATATTACATCTTTTTACACAAAAAAATATCAAACATTCACCGAATCGACGATAACTAAGCGGAACGACCATTAGGCGAAATTTCGGGAGTTCTTCTCTAAACGACGACCATTAACTATGATACCATTTCTCCAAGTTTAAGCGCAATGAAGTTCGACGAATGTATTTCAAAACAAATAAGGTCGGCAATTGTACCTGTTCTGAATGAAAAATCTCGCTTTATTTAAAATTTTGGACGGAATATAATGAGGCCTGATTACGCAAAGGCCTGAATCGAGAGTTCTTTCAATACCATTAGGCGTATTCTTTTCCCGAAAATTTGGGTATTGAGACTGAGAAAAACAATAAACCGGGCATAATAAAAGCAAGTGTTTATATAGAAAATTGAATTTAAAAACAATTAACATTTCACCTTTTAAAATATTCAAAGAAAACATTTTTCACGGCACTATTTAGAAGTGGCCAAATATTATAATCAAATTTTAAGATGCGTAATTTCGGTATCTCAAAAAGTCGATCAAATCTAATTTGGGTCAGAACTTTTGTCGTAAAATCTCGAAGGAATCGTCGCCAGCTAGAAGATCTGCCCAAGCGCTTATGAATAAGAAGTTTTCTTAAACATCATTAAGTCAAATCGCTAAGGTGCTTTACCAAATGACAACGATTAAATGAAAGACCATTTCTCCGACTTGAAATGGCGTCCTGAACTCCGACGATTGTATGTATTTCAAAACGAATGAAATCTGCATTGTACCTGCTCTGAATGAAACTTTTCACTTAATTTTAGTTTTCTGAATGGAAATAATTAGACTTTATTATTCGACTTCTCCGAACCAACTTTTCACTATAATTCGTTACATTCCTTGTCTTACTTTTCATAGTTTCAGCACAAAAAGCATTCTAATAGATTTTGCCTGGATTATACTTTAAGTTGTATATTTAATTTTTATGAAAATATTAAAAAATAAAACTTACGTCTAGAATTTAAACATCAATTGCTATGGAATAACAATATCGACTAGAATGAAAGGACAGGTTTTCATATAGTAAATAATTATGTTAAATTTACCATTTCAACTAATTTCCATAATCAGCCTCATTCAACTATCCTGTTTCAAATAAAAATTATGAAATTAAATTATATTTATATATTCAGGGCCGTTACATTTAGCTATAGTTCGTAAAGGACATGGATCAAATAAAAGCACTTAAAAGCTTGTGTCAATGCACAGTTACGCTGGGCCGACCCTTGACAGCCTCTTCGTGAGTCACATACATACATTAATTTTTATGTGTAAAGTTTGACGTATAAATGGATAAAACAACATAACCTCATTTCTTACTAGTTGCTGCCCGCGACTTTATCTATCTAGGAATATAAATAATTTCATTTTTCCCGCGGAACCCTAACACCGGGTTGAAAATATGTGTAGTTCTTACTCCTTGAAAAATCAACTATCTGCACGTGCAAGTCCCGTCAAAATCGGTCCAGCTGTTCCGGAAGATACCCGGAACAAACAGACGGATAAACTTTTGTTTTAGTATAAATATTGTGCAAATATTCATATGCGTATAGTAAATATATAATATAAATACTGTTTTGATTTTAAAAACTGACACTTAAATTTTATTTCGTATGTATGGATTTATGGATAATATTCATTCTCCCGAAGAAAGTAAAATCATGTTGATAAATCTAACAAAGGAAGACATTTTTGTTTAAGATTTTTACGGCATTCTATTTATAGTTCATCTAATCCAGTGTTCTCGTGAAATCCAAATTATTCAGGTATACGAGGTCATTGCGAAATAGAGGAACGTAAACGGATTGTTTATTCAAAAGACCTTGCGGGGAACTTTAAAAAGGATTTGATCAATTTTTCACGTCGCAAGAACGATCATTTGCGAAGCCGTAAGAGTTAATATTTTAAAAGGCATATTGAACGGTACTTCGTGGGGAGGACGCTTAATATTGAGGACGCTTAATATTGAAAACGCTCAGTGAGTGAAAAAGTAGCACATAACGCATTACGGCAATCACAGAAAGACTATATAGCGAAATTCGTGTCGTGCCGACAAAAGAACTGACATGTAATAATGGGTGCCAAGTTCTAAACTTAAATTTAACTCTGTATCAAAATTTGAGTTGTCTATTTTTTGCACTAAATACTCTTATTTAAACAACCTATTACTTACTATAAGTAAAAAATCCAAAAGTCACTTTTCGTGTCTTTGCGTCTTTTCAGTTCTCTATGGCAAATATCAAGGTGTATCGATCTGAGTTTCCCTCCAAACTTTAAATTCGGCGCCTCCACATCAGCTTATCAAATCGAAGGAGCCTGGAATATTGATGGTAAGGCAATGATATATTGTGTGTGTGTGTGTTGTGTATTGTGTTTAAGCTGACAGCTCTATATCTGGGGCCGTATTACGATCTCGTAATTCCAGCCAGTCAGTCTTCACATGACCTACCTGTTTGTACGTAAAAGGTATACCGCTCCTAGACTATATTTTAACTAAATGACAGTAATAACATATCATAGTAAGAAGTTTCTGTGTGACAGTAAAGTGTGAGTAAATTTTACACTGATTAATATACAATGCATATTATTTAAAGAAGTATGCTACACTTATCTCATCATATAGTTAATATTTAACTTTGCAAAATTTCATACTTTTCCGTTTGCCAAATTGTCGCAAAAACCGGTACAAGGTTTTCAAAACTGATTCAGATAAGTTGAGACAAGTTATTGATGATAATTAAAAGGTTGTAAGATTTACCTAATTTCTTTCCGTGACTTTGAACACAACAAACATTTAATGGATAAATTATTATTATAATAGTATTAGCAAAACCTAATTTAAAATAGCCTATTTGAAAGAGTCAAGATAACTTATCTGCCAGTGCAAGTAACACCTATCAAAATCACTTCAGCCCAGCTTCAGACCAGGCGCGGTCGCAGCTTGAAATTTTGGGGAAGGTCACTCGTTTTGGGGGGGGCGTCACAAATAAAATACTGACTTTATAGTACAATTTCATATAAATGACTTAGATTTTTTTCGTTATTTTTGAAAATTTGAGATTTTGACGTGTTCTATCCGAATATTTACTTTGTCACCAAAGATATTGTATATGATATGCATGGGGGGGTCATGTCCCCTGTGACCCCCCTCTAGGACCGCGCCTGCTTCAGACATTTCGGAGTATATAATTGTCTAAAATGACTAATCTGTTTCGATTATTCTACTTTGTTATTACAAAAGTTTTGTTTAATTTTTCAGGCAGAGGCGAAACTATTCTGGACAGATTCAGCCATGGAAGACCTGAACTCATCAAGAACAACTCAACAGGTGACATCGCAGCAGACTCCTATCACAAATGGCGTGAAGACGTAAAAATTGCTGCGGAAATGGGACTTGACTTTTATAGGTTCATTTTCTGATTGTAACTTGCATATTTCATTAATTTGCATATTTCATCAATTAAACTGAGGTCCGAGCTCCGCTTCGGTAGATAGATATTTTTAAACTTTTCGCGCCACGCCGTTGTGCACGCGGCCAGTACTGAAATCGAAATAGTATATTATTAACCAAGGGAAGAAAACAGGACATTTCTGCCCGGGTGCATAGTTGTCACCCGAGCCGCAGGCGAGGGTGACAAGCACCCGGGCAGAGATGTCCTGTTTAATTCCCGAGGTTAATATACGAATTTATCCCACACCTGTGTCGAAAGTTCGGGAAATTAAATACATTTTTTTTAAATAATGGCGGTCCATCAAATGATTTACCAATTACCCTATTTGAATAATGTTTGAAAAACTTTTTATGCAAAATATTGGTTTTAAAAACTATTATTAGATAAAACATTAATGATAGCTCATGGATTCAATTTTACTTTGCACAACATTAAGGATAATTATTTATAATTATTATTAATATTATAATCAAATTTATTACCATGTTGTGTGAAATTAAATTGCATATATACTACTCTGAAAAATACTATTAGAAAAAAGATTAAATAAAAATTTGATTTGCTATGATTCAAATGTTTCACAATCAGAGAAAGAAAAATAAAATTATTTGTGCGATTTCTTCGTCACTTGTGAAATAATACTAGTACAAGTTTTGTAAATTATTCAAAGAATATTAATAAACTTTCAAAATATTGAAAATATTAAAAAAATGTACTGGCTTACCAGTGGCTGTGGTCACATCCAAAGAAGTTACCATACGATAGTTAGTATAATTCACGTTTCCCTTATTTGAGATTGAAATCCAAGATTCCGATATCACTCATCACAAATATGATTTTTGCAAAAAAAGTCCTAATAATAGAATATGTACAAATAAAAATAAACTTTAATTGAAGCAAAACACTAAGTCCTCTAAGAAATATTCACCAAAAAAAAAACTTTAGTTCTTATCGATTTAGCCATTGTTGTTTCACTCCTTGTAAATGCAGTGTGACACACACAATTTATTACACCTTTTTCTCAATAAACTTTAAGACACAATTTAAATTAAATTTTAAGTAAAGAAAAATAGAAACATTACAAAAATGTTAAACATGAAGGTAGTTATAAATACTATGACATCGCATACAGAGCAATACTAACACACTTTTCTCTGGCTTACGTCATTTTTACCTAACAGTCTTGTTTTCGCCCTGCACCTTACCGAGGCAAAAAAGTGCTATTTTGCTCCCGCAAAATAGGGAAAAAATTTCGAACTTTCGACGCTGGTGTGGGATAAAAAAAATATACTGGTTACTCTCTGTGACTTGGTCTGCGTTCAGTAACAATTTCGAGTAACTTATTACCTTGAAATGAACACAAACTCTTCCTCCTCCTTTCAATTTTGACTTCGAATTGTTGGTATGCCCTCTCCACACCATACTATTTTATTCCAACACTAAGTGTAACTTAACGTTAGTCCGTATTGTATGTATTTTATTTTAATTAAACTTATTACTTTTATACAAGGTACATTAATAAAATTAATAAAAAACAAAAATATTACGTTTCCTATACATTGAAGGTCCTATAACACTGATGCACTTACTAAAACGATAGCCATAATTAGACCTTTTCAAACATCACACGAAAACTCTAAACGCATTAAATTTAATACGATATCACAGCTTATTCACAGGACATTTATACAAGTTAATCGCGAAGTACTAATTAACATTGTGAATGCTGCCGCGTGTCGTGCTACCCTCATCATTGCACGGCGCTGGGTCACACACTCGTTCAGATTTACTATCCGTATATAAATAACTCACATGCGCATTTGAAACTCTATTTTTTATCTTTATAACGATACGCTAATAGCGAATAACTAAGTAAGTACCCGTATTAACTGGAAAACTAAGCTAAGCATTGTCAACTTTTTTTAAAATGAACTGTTGAAAATCTGAACCATTCAACGTTATATTTTATTGACTTCATTGACAAATCAACCTAACTGGCTAAAACTGGGTTGGAGGTTATCAAAGATATTATGATTTCAAATAATAAGAAATTCTAATAAAGATTTTATTTTTATGCCGTCTCATTGGCAAATGTCGCAAAATTTAATCTTTTATTGATAAATGCTGTACATATTTTATCACAACAACACACAAAAAACCTTAATATTACTCAACTCATAAACTATCGGAATATAACTGGAATCGACCCGAAATGTTATTACATCGCTATTACATTTTTCTCTCGGACTCGGACGAAATGAAAATATTGTTTCGCTGTAAGCAGCTGATACATCACCTGACGCAACATTCGGTCGACCTCGTAAAGAAACTTACACATAAATATACATTTATTTCTACGAAAACGAATTACCATCGCCTTCTCATTCGGTTAAAGGATACATTAAACTTTTCGAAGTGGGACACCGTGGTGTATAGCGAGTAGATTTTTCTAAAACCTCGTGAAAACAACGCGGACGCCGCGGGCGGCACCGTCCCCGCGGCGCCGACACCGTTCCGAACTGCAAATAAAATAAAATGAAGAAAAATTGAAAATTCAATAACTCCTCGCAGAGAAGCGATTTCCGCCCGACTTCGACTTTAAAATATGATGGATGATACATCCGACGCGTTTTTTTGCTCGGAATCCGTGTCTGAACTTCGGAACGATCGGTAGCGTCTCTTGTGTTCGCTTGATTTATCGCGCTCCGCGAATGTTTTCCCGCTGCTGCGCTGTCTCATCTCCATACGAGTTTGGTTCTATTTTATTGTCGTTCCGACGTATCGCGGGAGCGAAGTGGAATGGCTCGCTAAGGTGACCGTTTGATTCGAATTGTTGGCCAGTGCCGAGAATCGAGAAATTCGTATTTTGTACTAGTGTCATTCGGCTAGTTCCGTATACCACACAACGCGTCGGCCATTCATTTGACATACATGCCATTAGGATATAATGGTTTGCGTCTCTGTCACATTGCATTAGAATAGCTTCGTGAGAGAAGGGTCTTTATTCACTACGATACATCGCGTCGTGCGGGTTCAGTGCACGGCGTGCAGCGGGCGGCGGCGGGGGTGCGGGGGCGCGGGGGTGTTAATGAGCAAAGTTGCAGTGCGTTTACTTAGCAGCCCCGTACGGAAATAATAAGCGCAATTAGAACGCGGTGGCCGACCCGTTTCACCACTTTTGACCCCACAACCTGCGCTCATAAGAAAACTTCCGGTTTAAGTAATACAACTGTACTCGTAAACGAAGTGCCCACTGTATAAAAACTTCTTTTAGTTTATTTTTTAATGGTTTTACAACGTCTCGGTAAGCAATACACGTTAAGTATGTAATGTACATATACCTACGCTACGTTTGTATAGTAGCTGTTTTAATCTTTTCTTTCATCTTTGCACTAATTTTTTTCTGAACTTTAAAAAGATATGAAAAAGCTGCCAGGCGAGAAGTCGTCAACAACCGCCACATTTGTGCTCCTCATTCAATCTAAGAAAGTTGAAAGTGAAACTTCGCTTCACTTCTTTGAGGAGTAAGCCTTCTAAAAATTTAAATTGTTTTAATTGAAGTTAAATTTTCCTTTATAATGATCTTGTTTTGTGCCTACAATTATACATATTTTTGTTTCAATATTGAAATAATACATGCGTATTATTTTACATACAATTTCGCACCTCCTTTGTGACGCTTCAGAGTTCACAACTCGCAAGAAAGTGAGCGCTTAATGCAACAAAGAAGCAAGCGATTAAACCAATTTGTCGCGGGTGAGGCTAAGTGCACGCTCTGCTCCCTGCTCCTCACTCCTCACTCCTTACTCCTGACTCCCCACTCCCCGCACAAAACCTCGCGAGCCGTGCGCTGCGGCCAACGAGCTCGATTGTTCCTCGCTCCAGCATGTCTATTGTCTGCGCGTCGCCAATTTGTATCAGCGAATGTGACCATTAGTATGAGCCAAGTTGCGTCGCTCCAAAGAGGTCGCATTATTCAGATTAAGTGCGGTCTTTCATTAGCTTAGAACGTGCGCTTATCCTACACGTAAGATAACCGCCAGTTATAAATGATATCATTACTTTTGTAAAACTTAAGTTATATTTTTTATTCTTAAAACCTACTTTATTAAGAAAAATATGTATTCATACGCTATCGCTTGACTTAAAAACTGATTTAAATTTCAGCTGACTCCATTTATAGAAACTAGTATAAAATGTAAAAGACAAAAATATGTTAACGATGCAAGTAAAAAGTTGAAGAGCCTTTCCCTTAAAATGGTCGCTCATAAAAATCTTTCTAAAAAAAGTCCTTAATTATTTGTTACAAATAGATACGAGAAAATGATCGCATTATTGCAGTATTTTTCACGTGCCGAGATGGCGTGGCACAAAGGAGCGGAACGATGACGTCATAAAGTATGGAATTAACTGAAACGCTCCGCAACGCTGCACTCTATTCAATTATGTTCTAAATAACTGGTTTCGGCAGTAGCTGCTATACGCCCGCGGTTTTTAATTAATATGTGCATTAACGCTTTTTAGAAAACTGTATTGGTTGTTGAAATTTTTAATTGTTCTAAAAGTTTTTGAACGGGGTGTTTCTCAATTATTGCAGTACTTTAAAGAAAAGTCTTTTAAAGATCTTACGTTCTGAAACCTGTAAAACAAAAATGTTAATATCATATAAACAGTTAAAAGTATACCTATATCTCCGACTCTACTTGGGTTTGCACTCTAGGGACCTGTAAAGATCTAGAAAAGCTTTGAGTAAAACATTTGACGAAAAATGATTTAGACAGTATTTCAACAATTATTTAGACATTTCAGTCTAAGCGCAGAAAGTTACCTAAAAATTAAACTGAAAATAAACATATATAACTATGTTCCTTATATCTAATTAACTTAGACGACCGCTCAGGTGTAGTGGTGCTGAATGCGCTATTTACGCCGGCGGTCGCAGGTTCGATTCCCGCTCGGGGCGGATGTTTGTATTTATATAAACATTCGTTCCTAGGTCTGGTCCTTGTGGGTTTACCCACCATGCCTCGGAGAGCACGTAAAGCCGTCGGTCCGGGTTGTTATCACTATCACCTGATAACGATCGTTACTCCTAGCAGGTAAAATATTCTAGTCTAAATGGTAACTGGCTTGTCCTTTGGGTTGCGAAGGTCAGACGGCAATCGCTCTGCATAAAAATCTGTATCTGTCAGTGCCTAGGCTAGAATAAAGCAGAGCCTGGTTAAGTCTGGGAAAAAATACTAGGAAGGATAATAATATTTTCAAATATTAACGGTTTTAAAAGTATCCATACGCAATTCACGTTATAAAGGGATTATATACTTTATATATACTATAAAATCAAAACCTCATTAAATTAAAAAATTACTTAAAATCTGTCTAGGTATAGAAAATAATGCATTCCTATTTCAGGTTTTCGACACACCAGATGGGCCAAAAAGCGTATTGATGGGTATAGTGTCCTTCGGCCCGACGATTTGCGGGATCAAAAAACCAGGAGTCTACACATCGATCCCTCACTTTCTTAAATGGATATTAGATAACGTTATGTTATGATTAATTTCTATATATCTTAAAATAAAAATTTAATGCAACAATTTGTTTAATTTTTTCTTTATATCTAGAAGTTTTATGTAAAAATCAGAATAATTCAATAAAAACAAAAAGTCCCTAGTCAACCACAGGAAAGTGATTTAGGCGTCTTTTAATTACGTAAATAGTTTTGGAAAATTATGAACGACATCGTTTAAAAATTTTCAGTAAGTACAGAGAGACAGACATTGGAGTCAAACTTTTCAGCTACGCTTTTTTTGCATCGGAAGTAAAAAGCTGTCCTTAAACTTCGTCCGAATTTTTTTATTCCAATCCGATGGCATTTGCGGCATGGAATGTTATAGCAAATCGTCTTATAACAATTTAAGAACGTCGCACTTTGTACAATCAGCAAAATTTTACTTACGAAAAAAAGTTGCCTAATATTTGTTCCCCTCCTTGAATATCCGAAAACATTAAAAACAGAAAAACAATCACATAAAATAAAAAAGTGGTTTGCCGCATTATTTGCCGCCAAATCGCCCAAAAAAATCACCCATACTAAACAATCTAAAATAATTTGATAAAACACATAATTGTAAAATGGAAATACATAGGTAGGTTGTGTTTCCATGCGATCGCCAAGTCAGAAAGTAGGTACCTTACGTAGAGTCTAAGTTAATTTTTCGACTTGGTGTTACTAGGTCTATTCATATTTACGGTAAAAAAAATTCCTGGCGAGGCTTGGTTTTTTTTACAATTTTTATTATTGATTTTACCCAAACAGCTGTAAAATTTATGACGATAGCAATACTTATGTAGATAAATAAATATTAATTATAATACAATTGACAATTGAACATAATTCCAAACAGGTATTTCCCAACACACTGAAAAAATTACAGCACACAGAAAATTTCATCTACGTTTTATTTTTAGATCGGAAATTACAATGCACTGACGCGACGTAACATCTTCAATTAAAAAAATCAAAACATTACTGACGCAAGAGATATAAAACAAAATACCGAATTTTATCTCAATAAAACTACATTTATTTACATTTAAAAGTTTAAACAAATTATTTTAGGTAATGCGCATGACTAATATGTGAAATACAATCTGACGCGAAATATGTTTGCAGAGGCTCGGGATAGGGCCGACCCCGTCCGGTAAAAACGACCTACTGTTCGTCTACCCCACCTCCAAGCCCATTGCCAGGAGCAGAATAAATAGGGCATTCCCTCCGGCCGGATCCGTTCCATACGAGTTTGCGATCTCGCAGTCGGTTGCCCTGCCTCGACGTCCCCCCCCCCCCCTAACGCCTGAACGAAACGGTACTGAATGTGGCCTAATCAAATGACATTCAATTAACAAGGCTAGGCTGTTCATTAAATGGCGCCGTTCAACTGAATGCTGTTCAGTCATTTAATCAAGCAGCTAGGCAAATTATTTTTAGCAATCACATTATTTTAACTAATTGCCTAGTCTGTTCAGTTCCGCTTTCTGTCCCCTAGCGTCAAAGCTCTTAAAAGTAATATTGCTTCAATGAATGAAAGGTCTGATGACATTTCGTAAAGTTTAATGAAAAATTTAGATCGTGTAGTGAATATATTGATGTGAATTTAGCTGTGACTGTGTCGATCAATTTAATTTTTAAATCTAATTATATTTAAGTCTAAAACTACTTGACTACTTGAATAGACTGAGTTCAACGCGACTCCACCTGATACTTGTCTGTCCTAGGTACCATTGTTTTTATAAATCCGGAGGTGTGGAGTGGGAGTAGCCTCCATCTGCCTGTCTTTTCAGATATAGTACCTACCGAAAGGCCTAAGTATTAGCCAGCCAGTTTATTAGATGTTGTAGTAAGCAATACGACTAAACATCATGCAGGCTGTTAGTTGAGACGCGCCATTGAATAAAAAAGCCTAAGCAGTTAACTGAAAAGCTGCGACATAACCATAAAGAATCTCATTAGAATCTTATTGGGACAGTTAAGGTAAGGTTTGGTACCGAATTCAATGAACAATTAAAATCGGAAATCTTTAAGGGAAAATTTAAGGGATATTTTGTCCAAAAAAAACGTCTGCAACACATAGCACAAAGGCGTTTATAAAAACAAAATAAAATGAATACCCTACTTGCTCCGCCATGACGACACATCGCTTTCGAGACGTCATAGGCGTTACGTTGAAGTGACGAAATACTATGAGACTATGACGCACCAATACATACCTCTCCCCCAAACAAATAAACTATAGAATACCAATATATAATAATAAAAACCGGCCTTTCCTCTTTATGTTCACTAGAATACGTCTTTAAATATACGCTGTAGGTAAGTATGGACTATATAAACTTTTGATATCTCGCAGCTATATGTACACAGTTCGTATATATTAGCTTTTGACAGATACGACCAGTCACACAACAGCCGATCAGTCCTCGAGTAGAACGAACTCAGTGCGGTAGTTTTTGTGGAACGGAAAAACGATAACATAAAAAGAAAGTATCTAGTGAACAAAAACAATCGTCATAACATTATCAAAAATGGATAAAATTATATTTTGGTTCTCATACTTTCTAGTCATACTCGGAACCGGGTTATGTCGTAAGTATATTTTATTAATAAGGTTTCAATGTTACTTACTTTATTTCCATAGATCTGGTTTTCCTGTTCTCGCATTGTTATTGTATTATAATATTCACATGAATCGTGTTTTTAACAGACTATCGTATTGTAAAAATTTAAATATTTAAAAAAAAATTACAAAAAATAAACCATACACTAAAACGTGTGAATGTCACTGTTTATAAATTCATTTAAATAAATAGTCAAACATGGTAATCAAAGTCTCCGTGGTAATGTAAAAGATGTTTCAAAATTATATCAGCAAAATTAAATAAAATTGATCTAATACAAAAAAAGTCGGTCAATGGCGAGTCAGACTCGCATATTAAGGATTCCGTACCATCGCACAAGATATAGGAAACATAAAGGATATATTTATCAATAAATAAACCATCCGCGCCATCTATTGTTAATAATTGTTTTTTAATTGTCACTGCTAGATGTCGTTGTTTGAATACAAAAATAAGCCATATATTAACTCCCAGTTCTAGACTAGTGTTGGTCGAGTATCGACCATGATACCCTTCTTAGGCATTGCCTATGTTATATGGGTATTTAACCATAAAACGCAACTAGCTTTGCTGAAATCTACCTCCATATTATAAACTTCTACTATGCCAATGCAAAAAGTACTTTGCAAAATTTTCAAAAAAATACGATAACTTAAAACACCACAAAGTTTATGCTTAATGTATTAATATTTTGATATATGTATAACTAAGTATTTAAATATTTTAAAAGACAAATAAGAACTTTCTTTTTCTTTAATTAATTTTATATGGGGCATAATTGTCACCAAACCAAATATAAATAAAGCAAACTTTTTAATAAAAAAAATATAAAAGTTTTTATTTAGGACTTATAAAACCGAAACAATCGGGAGATAGGAAATTAAGCGTACAATTTTCTTATAATGCCTAAGATTTTCGCGATTATTATAAATAACAAACGTAACACAGCCTGTACATATCCCAAAGCTGGGCATAGGCCTCTTCTCCTATTAGGGAGAAGGTTATGGAGCTTAATCCACCACGCTGCTCCACTGCGGATTG